>APFE030440184.1:0-10943 GCA_000404065.3 Pinus taeda | reverse complement strand
AAAGGCCCGAATAAAAGAAAACATTATTAAAAGGCCTTTTCAATAAAACCAATCAAAAAACCCCAACGTAAAACGATTCATCTTTATCATTGCGATAAAGCGATCGCAAGATCGCATATCGCAATGACAAAAAGAACACAACTTAAGGGACATCTTGATTTTCGCCGATGCAAAATCGCTATCGGATATCGGTAAAGCATAAAGTAACACAATTAAACAACCCCTTGTTCCAATGCGATGCGAAATCGACAATCGGAAATCGGCGATAATGCTTAAACCCAAATAACATCCCCTTGCTCCGATGCGATGCGAAATCGGCAATCGGAAATCGACGATAATTTTTAAGGCAAATAAGCTTTCTCGCGTACCGATGCAATGCGATATTGCTATCGGCGATCGGCGACTTGCCATGCCCACATTCTAAACGGCCCTACTCGCTACTCTCGACGCGATGCGATATCGCAATCGGCGATCGGGGATTCAAAATGAAACCAAAGCAATAACTCAAGATTTCCCCGACGCCCGATTGCCAAAAGGTTAAAAAGTGCAGTTTTCAAAGTAAAAATCATAAAGGTAGTTTAATATGATTTATTTGTAATTAAGGCAATATCTTTTGAAAAGCCGCTCATCTGCGTTCAACCACCAAATTGCCCAAGACATACTTCAAATAAATCATTCGGCCATTAACCGAAGCGACTGGTATTAATGAGATTGACAGACCTTAACGACCATTTAATGAGAACAGCAAGCTTGCAATCTATCCACGGATTTGATCCGAAAGCCATCTTAAGTCAATTGATTGCTATGAATGCATCCAGATATATATAACTCACTCTGTTCAATTCATGTTATTTTTGCCTGTATTACGCCTATCTTTCGCTCTGTGTAGGATTCTTCCACGGAGACAAAATTGAGTGGAATGGGAAAGAAGTCCAAAAAGACTACAATGCCTACTGCTTCGCCAGCCGCAGGGCAAGCTGTTGTTGATTCAAGCGGTAAGAAGAAAGGGCTTATATTAGACACGACATGTTTGGGACTTACCAGGGCCACTTGGAAAGGAACATATAATCTGATTGAAGCCAAAGAGCCAAAGGTGACCGGGATAGAAGTCTCATGCGATAGTATCGACAAATCTGAGGCCAATTTAAAAGACTTGGCCAACTCCTTTCTGCACAGAATAGCGGCCCGAGAGCAAATTCTCCCATATACTGATGTGGTAAGGTGAGCAATCCAAGAAATCCCAATTACCAATAGAGTGTTTAGCACTATAGATGGGAGAGTTTTCGGTTCTTTTCGAGCCGCAAATCTAAGAAAAATGTATCATCTACCGGTAGAAGAGAAAAAATATAATACGACATTTCTGGAGAAGTTTCGAGTAGAGAACGAGACCGAGTCAGAACCAATTTGAGGCTGGAGACAAAATCCAGCAAAACACAAACATGAATCCTTGGGTAAGTACTCAGTCGACTCCCTATGTTCTCCTTACTGCTATGCTGGAATTATGTTATGTAGGCTATGGGGATTGCATGACTCCGCCAATTTTACCATAGAAATGGTCCCCTTAATGGAGGCGACATGTAGTGGCGAGATTATGGATTTGGCGGATATATTATCCGACAAGTTAGCCAAGGCCATTCTCGATTTCAGGTTTAACTCTCACGTCACAGAGAGGTTTATTCCACCATTTTATTACAACACCTATGTGTTGGATGTATTATGTTTTAATTCTGAGTTTCCGATGCTCGGATGGAGATGGACGTCGCAAGACCCCACACCCATCCACATTTATCATCAAAAGTTGTGGAAGACCAATTACAAACATCACCTTTATCAAATCTGTAATGGTTTTATGTTGCCAATTCATTACTCCATTTTTGATAAGCCTGCCCCGAAGATTTCTGAGCAAGCAGGGGTAGATTTAACCGCAGTAGCAAGTTGGTTTGGAGAGGAGAAATTCACCTACATAAGAGTTTTTGGCAGTCAAGCCAGGCCCCATATGCTCCCACTTTACATCCCTGATAAGTTACTTGCCAAGGAAGTAGCTTATCAAATCAATGCGGATGGGGTTACTCAGACCCTGAAGAAAGCGAAAAAGCATGTTTGGCCCTCTTTTCCCTTACGAATTGGAATTTATACCCTGCATGATATCAAACATGCAGAGAAGGAAGCTGGGAAGATAAATTCGCTCACTCTGGCTACTCTACCAAGCAGGCAGTATGATCCAAGGAAAATCGCTTACAATGCGCTCGACCAGGCCAAATTGGCCAAGGTTGAGCACAAAGAAGACAGATTCGAGGATTTTTTTGCATCAGCCGAATCACTGTATCAAGTTAATTCGCTTGCCAGAAATGTATACAACGATGAGGGGCTAGCCGAATTTAACAGAATTAGAGAAGAGAGGTTGCAAACTCTGCCTCTAGACCTATTAGCGACTATTCCGACGACGACAAAATCAAGCGAGCCTGAGCAGCGAAGTAATACGCCACCTCCTACTACATCAAAGCAACAGGAGGAAGTGCATAGTCAAAGGCAGGAAGAAACCAGCGACCTACCCAAATCAAAAGAAACAGAAATAATTCCTAAGGATCCATCGGGCGAAATCATTTTACAAATTGAAGAGATTACCCCTTTGGATGTATTTTATAGCCCTAAGCATAAATTTGTTGTAAAGCGACAGAGGAAAAGGATAAGGGCTGATCAACCTTCTCTATTCCCTGAATTAACAGTGACGGGCAAGGTTGTGTGGAAAGAGGAATTCGACCCCTCCGATGACTTAACCAACCTATCGCAATATGCTGGAGCATATTCGGCGGCGACGATTGATAAAGCATCGAAGGTGAGCAGTTTATTGAAAGCGAAGGATCAAGACATCTCTTCGCTACAGGCACAATTATCGGAAGTTCAGCAGAAAGCAGAGCAGGCGGAGCAGGAATTGCTAGTGCAGCAGCAGAATAATTATCAGCTGACCAAACAATTACAAGAAGAGAAACAAAGGATTAACGAGGGCGTAATCCAAAGACAAAAGGAACTATCAGCAGCATTGGAGCAATTAAGAATATCGACTGAGGGAACGATAAAAGCTAAAGATGAGCAAATCGCTCAATTGTCCACTCAAATTGAGCAAATGAAAAGGCCCCCTCAGGTAGATGAATTCAAAGCAGAAGCGCTTCAGTTAAATAAGGAATTGATTAATCAGGTTAAGCTCCTATGTCAGCAGATTATACAAGCAGAACCATTGTGCAAGTTAGTAGCATCCATAAGTGAAAAGGTAGAAAAAGCAAGGACCGATTTGGATCAGGCCGAAGAAACACTGACAAATTTTATAGAATGGCAAGATTCCGATCAAGGCCAGGTGACTAATCTACCAAGAATTCTAGAATCGCACAAAGAAATATTATTCACAGAATGGAAATCACAGTTAATGAAGGCAGAAAGAGCGATTTTCAGATGCAAAGCAACCACTAGCAATTTGGTTTAATTAATAAATAATACGCTTTATTTGTCTAATATGATTTCCCAATGTACTCCAGGTCAATTAACAACGACAAAGATGTTGGAGCATTCATGCTACCCGGAGCTGGAGAAAAATGGAAGATTAATCGCGGGAATCAACAATTTAACATGGGATGCTTATTGGTTCTTCTTAGTGAAGCCATACAGCCAAAGAGCCGCCTTAAAATGCATCACAGATGCTGTCGGGTATATCATACCCGACATTCAGGATGCAACCTTTGCTGCCCAATTCAGCTTGCGCCTCAACAGACCGCCAGAAGTGGAGCCGATGCTTGCGATAAGCCAGCTCAGGTTTAAAGGCAAACAACCTGAGTCATGATTCACATCGCCGACTACCAGATCGCCCCAAGGAAATAGATCGCATTTACTGATGCCAATTTAGTAGGATTTTGTTTCATAGATTTTTTAGCTTAGTAGTATTTATAGACCCTTTGATGCATTTAGAAAGGGTCGTAAAGTTTTGCATATGACTTAAACCCTGAAGTTTAACTATTGTACTTCATGGATATTCTTTTATGAAACTGGACCAATTATTCTGAATTTAATGAGGAAGGTTTTTATGCAAATGTGCACTACTGTCTTTGTTTAAAAGCATTTCTGTATTGAAGAAGGAATTTTGAATAGCGATTGATATTTCAGATTGATCAGCAGTGCACATGGTACTATTATCTGCGTCTATACTCATTCCTGTTACATGAATTGTTGTTTAAATTGCTCTTGCTATTATCGCTTATATATATATGTGCTTTTCGCAGTGTCCTTTATGCATTCCACTATTGGTTGTCTATAGCATGCTTCTCCTTCAATCGTATATATGTATCGATGATATAAACAGCGAATGCAGTAATTTGTATTTATCGCTTCATTGTGACTATTCATATGAAGTAACCTTTGAATGAATGAATATCTTATGTTTATGTGACAGAGTCATCTATATGCCTGTTAGATAGATAAATATTATTTAACGCTGCATTCTGAATGAATAAGTTGTTCCGAGGATTAGTATTAGTTTCCCTATTTTTGTCAATAGAATAAGCTAGTCGCCTTATCATCAAAAACAAACTATTCATCACCCATCCATCCCTTTTATTCAATATCGGGAAACTGGTCCCGTTATCTCCAGTCGGAGCCACCATCGCAAACGGAAAAGGAGTTGTACCAAGGTCCGGACCGGGTGGTTTTCCCCCAATGTTGTTGCAGCGATTTTCGAGGCCTCAACATTTCTGGTGCTAGAAGGAGGTCCATCCGCTATGAATGGCGAGTAAGCCACCGCCTGCAAACCATTCAAAGAGTAATTCACCCTCCACCTCTCCTCGAACATCTCGTTCGCATTCTGAATCTCCAGTATCCAGACGAGACGAAGAAGAATCAACTACTACTGCTCAATTACATCATACTTCAGAACACTTAAGTCCAGAATCCCCTGAAGTTCAATCCATCATCTAGAAACTTCAAGGCTTCTCAATTTCGCCTCCTAAATCTAAAGTATCACAAGGCAGTCAAACTTCGTAATTTCGCTTACCCCCTCACCTTACCAGACTCCAAAGCGAAAAGCTAGGTATTGAACCACCCGAGTTTCCTTTACCCGAAAGGAAAAGGATTAAAACGACCGCTGAAGGTTCTAGTAGCGAAACCTTTTCTCCATCATCTTCCATTTCATCGTCACCTGTGCGAAGTCAAACACCCACTTCGCCACTACATATCGTTTTTCACCAAGGGACTTCATCTCAAACATTGCAATATTTTCAGTCTGTACTTCCACCTCCCCCTCAAGCACCTGGAACACCACAAGCAATCATTGGTAATCCTAAAATGGCCCAAAGACCATGGAGAAGTCCTGGTGCAGTCACCATGCCTGCACCTTTACATCCTTTACCTGATTACCCCGAAAAATGGCTACCCAAGTTCAATCCAGATGTTGGAACTTCGGCAGAAGAACACATAAACAATTTTATGTTGTCAGTCAATCTTAAGGGAGTCACTGAAGAAGATGTGGTAGTAAGATTATTTCCCTATACACTGCAAGGATCTGTAGGGTCTTGATATTTTTCCTTGCCCTCTTGATCCATCACAAGTTGGAATATCTTCCAGGAACAATTTCTCACCAAATACGGCGATGACAGATCCTTAGCTACACTATTCCATGACCTTTCCAATTTAAGGATCGAGTCAACAGAACCCATTAAGGAGTTCAACTCCTGATTCAACAAACTCTTGAACAAAATCCCCACCGATGATAAGCCAAGAAACAAGTTAGAAGCGAATGGTATATCACTGCTTTGCCTTCAAACATAGCCATATTTGTCGATAGGGCTAAAGAGCCTACATTGGCTGAAAACATGAAGGAAGCACTCGTTGTGGAAAAAAGTGTAATCGCCTTAGAAAAGAAAACTGCCTTGGAAGAACGAAAATCTAAAAAAGTGTCCTTTAAAGACGACTCGAAGAAAAAGATCACTAAGGATCCAAATGACATGGAGGGCCTTCAGAAAGTCCTTAAAACCATGTCGAACGAAATGGTTGAAATAAAGAAACAAGTATCAGAATCTTCAACAAAGAAACCATATAGGAATTTCAAGAAACCCGAGTCCAAGCCTCCAAACGTTATATCATACGCAGACTCAGATCCTGAGGAAGAAGAGGAAGAAACAGTTACACCATCTGAAGAAGAAGAAGAGGAAGTAGTTGAATGTCACGGGATGTGGGACTTTATACTCCCTAATTCCGATACTAACGCTGAGCAAGAAGCCTTTCCTGTCACTACAAGGAGTAAGGTACTCCCGAACCTGTTCAAGCTAATCCAAAGAAAAGAAGTGCTGGAACCAATACTGCAAAGGAAAAGGTACCCGCAAGGAAGCCCGTCGCGACAGTATCTCAAAATCAGCCATCATCCTCCCCTACACCTTCGTCGTCTAAGACATTGATAGTTTCTGATTCGATGGATTATAATATTGTCGATGACATGAAGAAAACTAAGGCAAACATCACCATGTTTGAACTTAGTAAATTAAAACATCAGCAAAAATTATTACTCAAATAACTTAATGCGGTTCCTTCTTCACCTCTTCCCACCACTAAAGCTGCAAGCGACTCAGGAAAACCCCCTTTTGGTAGAGTTGAGGCAACTGACATAATTCTGATTAGAGATAGATCAAACTCCCATACCCCTCCTTTCCTCTTAACTTATGAAATTTATAATCGAAATCTACACAACTGCTTAATTGATTCTGGGGAATCCTCATATATAATGCTTGCTTCAGTTTGCTCTAAACTGAATATAGAACCCCAGAAGTCTTCTATTCATATTGTGCAGTTAGATAGAACTA
This sequence comes from Pinus taeda, assembly GCA_000404065.3. Taxonomy (NCBI): domain Eukaryota; kingdom Viridiplantae; phylum Streptophyta; class Pinopsida; order Pinales; family Pinaceae; genus Pinus; species Pinus taeda. The sequence continues at coordinate 4,107 of APFE030440184.1, read as the reverse complement.
AAGTTCAAGTTCTAGGGGAAATAAACTCTGTAACAATCAGGTTATCGACGGATCCAAGAATAGTCCAAAGGATTGATATTCTAGTCGCCAATATACCTGAATTCTATGGGTTGATTTTAAGCAGGGATTGGTCAGAAAAACTCCATGGGTATATCTCCGCCGATTGGTCCCATATGTGGCTCCCCTATAAGGGCAAGCCCAATCAAATAAGGATCGATCGAGAGAAACATATGACCCACACTGTTATAGAATTTGAACAAGAAAATCAACCAGTCGCGTTCAACAACAATATCCTAGGAAATTATTCTTCCGAGTCATTTTTCGAAAATTATATTTCCCAGCCATATCCTTTCTCAGTCGAAAATTTCGAATCACAAATTGAAAACTTTTCACGGACCGATAGGTCTAAATGTGTTAATGTTACTGAGAATGTTGTAACAAAAATTGTAGATAATTCATTATTTTGGTCTTTATATTTTGATGGATCTAAGTCCAGTGAAGGATCAGGAGCAGGATGCATTTTGGTCAGCCCGCAAGGAGAAAAAACAATGATGTCTTATAGATTAGAATTTGAATGCACCAATAACACAGCCGAGTATGAAGCGCTAGTCCAGGGACTGTACAAAGCGATCAACCTCAAAGTTCAATACTTAAAGGTCTTTGGCGACTCTGAAATTATTGTTAAACAGGTAAGGAATACAATTCATTTTCTTTCAAACCATCTCAAGCATTATCAATCGCTAGTACAAGAGCTCACTTCCCATTTTTTAGCATTCAATATTTCTTCCATTCCCAGGTCACAAAATTCGGCAGCCGACTTGCTAGCCAATGTCTCTTCCAAGCTGCTCCCTTCTGAAGACTATAGTCCAGATAGGTTTTCAGTAGAATTACTTTTTAGGCCATCCATACCTAACAACGTAACCAATTGTAGAGTGTTTAACCACGATGATGACATTTTACAATTTCTGACCTCCAAAAAATCCTATGACAATCAAATCATTGAGGAAGACGAGCACGATACTCAAATGCAAGGTAAATATGAGGAAAACTCAATCCCTAAGTGTGTAGTGAAGCTTGAAGACCTTTACGATATTAAAGACAGGTTCAAACCTGTGTCTAATACAAAGCTTTAGAGCTCTACCTTAAGGTTTGAATTAATAAACCTTGGCACCGAGCAAAATCCTCAAAAAATTAATTTAGGATTAGGACTTTCTATAGAGGAAAAGGAAGCATTTATTAGTATGTTACGAAAGAATAAACATGTTTTCACTTGGAAATACGATGATCTAAAAACCTATGATACATCTATTATTCAGCACACTATTCCAATGCTTCCCGAACAGAAACCAGTTCAACAAAAGCTGAGGAAAATACATCCAAACTTAGAGGGTCAAATAACATCTGAACTCAATAAACTCTTGAAAGCTAAAATTATTTTTCCTGTACGACAATCAAACTAGGTCTCCAATATGGTACCAGTCAGAAAGAAAAATGGCGACATAAGGATTTGTATTGATTTCAGAAATTTAAATAAGGCAAGCCTAAAAGATAATTTCCCATTACCCACTATGGAGCAGATACTCCAATCAGTGGCCGGCTCAGAGTTAATGTCCTTCTTGGACGGTTTTTTAGGGGATAACGAAATTTTGGTCCACCTCGATGACCGACTCAAAACCACATTCAGAACAAAGTGGGGAACATATGCATATCAGAAAATGCCTTTCGGACTTATTAATGTAGGAGCCACTTTTCAAAGAGCGATGGATATCGCTTTCAAAGGGTTAATTAATAGAACAATAGTCATCTATTTAGATGACATTACTGTATTTTCTAAAGAGAGATCCAACCACTTGCATGATTTGAATCAAATCTTTCAACGCTGTAAGAAATACGGTATTTCTCTAAACCCTAAGAAATCCTTTTTCGCTCTTGATCAAGGTAAGCTCCTAGGCTTTATTTTATCTAAAAATGGCATCTATATTGATCTAGACAGGATTAAAGAAATCTCTGAAATCCCTTTTCCTCATAATAAGAAATCCATGCAGTCATTTTTAGGTCAAATCAATTTTGTAAAAAGATTCGTTCCATATTTTTCTCAGATTATTTTACCACTTCAAACTATGATTAAGAAAAATTCAGTCTTTAAATGGGGATCGCCAGAAAATGAAGCATTTGAACTAATCAAACAATCAATAATCAATGCCCCAACTCTAAATACTCCAATTTTTTCTAATCATTTTACATTGTATACCATCACATCCGATTGCTCTTATGCTGCAGTACTTACACAGATCAACGATCACAATTTGGAAGCACCAATTTCATTTTATAGCTCAAATCTTCAAGGTGCAGAACTAAACTATTCTGAAGTAGAAAAACAAGCCTTTGTTGTATATAAAGCAGTTAAACATTACAGACCCTTCCTTTTAAAATCCCATACAAAGGTTATAGTTCCTTTCTCCTCAGTTAGACAACTATTAATCCAAAGAGAACTAGGAGAAAAAAGGGCAAATTGGGTAACAACGCTCCAAGAATATGATCTAGAGATCAAGCCAGCAAAGATTGTTAGAGGCCAAGGTTTTTGGAGGTTATTGGCAGGAGCATCCAACATTCCAGAATCAAGCGATACAGATCAATCTGAAACCATTAACCAGATAAGTATCATTGACTCTGAATCACGGTATGCTGATTTAATATTTTACTTGAAAAATGGGTATGCACCTCCCATGCTATCCTACAAGAACAAAAGGGCCATAAGATTGAAAGCAAAAAATTTTACCATTATTGATGATGTGTTTTTTAGGCAAAATTATGATTCTGTTTTATTAAGATGCCTTGAAAAACAGGAAGCACAAAGGGTCTTGCAGGAATTGCATGATGGACCAGTAGGAGGCCACTTCGGAGCTGATACCACAGCTCACAAAGTCATCCATGTTGGGTATTACTGGCTCACTCTGTTTAGAGATGCTCATGAATATGTAAGGAAATGCCGAAATTGTCAAACTTCAAGTGGAAGATAAAATAAATCAGCCTTCCCTCTGCAATCGATCAACATTGAACAACCATTTGAGCAATGGGGATTGGACATTATCGGAGAAATTACCAAAAACTCTTCCAAAAAGCATAAGTATATCCTTACTGCTACCGATTACTTTACCAAGTGGGTTGAAGCGATTCCATTAAAAACAACAAACTCTGAAGCTATTATTGAATTTATAGACCAATTCATCATTACCAGGTTTGGTGTCCCGAATGCTCTTGTTTTTTATAATGCATCTTACTTTTCAGGCAATGTTATGTTTTATTTCACAATCAAAAGAGGATTTAAACTCAAATATTCTGCTAACTATTATCCTCAGGGCAATGGTTTGGCCGAATCCACAAACAAAAACCTTATCAAAATTATCAAACGAACTATCGAACAGAATCATAAAAACTGGCATAAATCTTTAATATTTGCATTATGGGCTGACAAGATAACACAAAAAGCTTCTATAGGTTCTTCCCCATTTAAACTTGTTTATGGGAAAGAAGTTGTACTACCAACAAATCTCATTCTTCCTTCTCTAGCCCTAGTTCAATTTATTTAAGAAAGCCCTTCTTCTTCTTTACAGCTTAGACATGACCAAATTCTAAAATTAGAAGAAGAGAGAGAAAAAGCCAAAATTATTCATGTGAAACATCAGCAGATCATCAAGTCATCATTCGATTCAATTTCATCTGGCTCTAAACAATTTCAAGTCGGTGATTTAGTCCTGAAGTGGGACAAAGCCCATGAAGATAAAGGAAAAAACACCAAGTTCCAGAAGATGTGGCTTGGACCATTTCAGATCTGTGAAAAGATAGGCCATTTAACCTTCATGCTACAAGATTTATCAGGGTTGAGAGATTCTCTCCCTGTTAATCGTCTAATCTTAAAGAAATTTTTCAATTGAGGAGGTAACCCCTTCTCTTTTCAATAGCAGTTTTGTAGTTTATAGAAACATTAGGAAATAAAACTGTAAGGCATCTTCTATTTTGACCTTTGTTATATTCAAAGAGTTTCTCAAAACGAGTAGTGTGATATTTACTTTTAAATAAATAGAAGTCTTAAACAAAAGGAATGAT
>APFE030440181.1:0-33908 GCA_000404065.3 Pinus taeda | reverse complement strand
AATAAATTTAAATAAAAATAAAAAGCAATGTATTCCTAAGAATTTTTATGTGAAAATCAATTTTTTTTTTTTTTAAATTGAATTTATTCTAATTTTTATATTGTTTTTAAAGAATTTAAATTTTATTTTAATCCTAAAACAATATGGAAAATTTATTGATTTAGGATGAACATTTTTTTAGCAAATGGAGACAACTATATTGCAAACTCTGAAAACATTTATATACATTCTACTTTCTGATCCTCGAGATCGTACAAAGACGCAGGAGGAGAGCATACTTATTCAAACTGAAAATATGATCCCACCTACTCTATGCTAATTGAAAATTACAAACTATTACGTGTAATTAAATTTCGAGTGTAACCTTTCACGCAATAGTAGTAAAAATATATTCATTTTCAATTTTGCAATTTTAAAATGAAAATACACAAGGATGATCGATTCTAGTTTTTGTGAGTATGATCTAATGAAATAAAAACAAAATCGATCTAACCTGGTACTTGTTTGAAACCATTGAAACCACCTTTCGATAAGGCTTTCATATGCGTGATTTCCACTCTGATTCAGATCATGCTGCAACTTCTCTTCATCCTCCTCATTCTGATGTTCAAATAATTGTTCATCATTAGATATACAGGATGATTCTTCAAATGTTAATTCATTGTTTTCTTCTAGAGGAGTATTTAAGCTTTTGGCTGCTATCAAGATCTCTTCTTCGCAAGAAGAGGAGATCCTAACACTTGCTAGGATCTGAGCGAGTTTTTCCAAACTTATACTCATTGTTTTTCCATATACACATATGGATCTTTATTGTGTTTTTGTATTTTTTTTTTGAATGGGGGGGTTTTTTATTTGCGTTCTATTTCTATGTTTTCGATATGAGAATAAACTTAAATGAAAATTCCTAAATGCAATTAACCTTAAATGATCCTAAATAAAAATTCTTCCTAAACAATCTTCTTAACTAGCTTACATCTAAGTTTGCTTCCTCGACAACGACGCCAAAATGTTGGGCGATTTAGTTGTCTGCTAAATCCCTGTCATTTAATTTATCAATCCGGGGAATCGTAAACTTAGATGCAAACCAATATATATGGGACCTTAGATGAAACAGGTGTAAGAAGTTTGTTTAGAATGGAAATGCTTATTACAAATCTAAACTATCAGATCTATTCTATGAAAGCATAAAAATAATGTTTGATCAATGGAATTATTTTACTTTAGAAGATAGAGAAGAGTCTCTTGTTCAAGAGTCATGGTTGTCCTTCTACCATCTTTCTATAATAACATTGCTAAACACCTAGGAAAGCAGGAAAGAAAGCATGTAAATGAAAGCAAGTAAATATTGTTCCCAATTCAATTCTTAGCTTATGGAGAAGAGTCTCCTAACTTAGGAGGACTTGATCTCTAGATACTGAAAGGGAATCAATATTCACATAAATGTAATCTAGGAAAGCATACGAGAAAGTAAATCTTATTTCAATTTAATCTAGCTCATGAAGAAGGGACTCCTAACTTAGGAGTTCCTGGTTTTCCTTCTCACATCAAAACTAGCTATTGAAAGGAGATCAACCTTCACACAACAAAACATGGCCACAACATGAATTGATACTAAAATTATCTACAAGTATTTACAAGAAAGAAATAAGATGAACATCATAATTAAGATTAGTATATTCACAACATTACTTTACAACAAAGTGCACTTATCTTAGTATGGGGATCCTTCCATTCCTCAATGAGCACACATGAGCAACTATCACACCTTAATAATCAAACAACACTCATAACTCATGATTTGGAGAAAATGATATTATTCATGGTGAATGAACAATCATAAATTTGGTGCTAATGAATAACTGATAATTGTTTTCTCTCCCTCCTCCTCCTTAACCTGATTTGGAGGATGCTCCTCTTATTTATACATGAATTAGGGATATATACTCAATAAATGTAGATCCCTTAAATATCTACTAGACCCACACTTGTCTCAACTTATCCCTAAATACTAGATATAAATCCCATGACACATCAAAATCTCCATGATCTTCCTCCTTGGAATATGGTCCACCTCTTAAGTTGAAATTCGAATTTTTGGGAGGCCACATAAGGGTGCCTTGGAAGCTTCCAAATGATCTACACATGTCATAAAACTCAAGCCACTTTTAGGTATAAGAAAATACATGTTATTTCTCTAACTTTTAATCATAAATTCACTCTAAATACATGAAATTAATAACTTTGGAAAATGAGAATATAAACTCATATGGTAATGGAAATATAGGGTTATGTAATGATAATATGGTGAAATGAGATGACAAAATGAGGATAAAAGGTGAAAATGGAGTGAAAATTGAGGTCAATTTGGCGGCCCAACACACACCAGTGGTGGCCAATGATTGATCAAGAAAACATTGAATAATAAAGAAGAAGAAGAGAGCAAGCGTTCAATTGTTTTTCTCTCAGAAGGGTTTCCACCTAATATTTGGTGTCCTCATGTGTTGATGGTTTTCTCTCATCTTTTATTTCCATTATGATCTATATGTTTCTCATATGATCTTGTTTATGCATATGTTTTTTGTTGCTAATATATTGTGGTGTTGGATAATTAATTCAATGGTTCAACTAATTGTTTAATGGAGGCAAAGTAAGGAATCAAAGAATATATAACTGTATGTTGTTTGTGTGTAAGGAAAATGTGTACATACACGTACTACCTTTACGAAAGCCACATATATATTCTTTTATATGAGAAAAAGAAAAAGTAAAAAGTTATTAAGATGATCCATTATGCACTATATTGATTCACATCCCCCCCCCCCCACACACCTTAGTATAGTGAAGCTCCCAACAACTACAAAACCATACAACTCTCTCATAATTAAGAACCAATTTTCAAAGAAGAGTGACATGTAAAGCTTCACTTCTATATAAAGTAATTAAGTACTGAAAGCTAAATTAAATCCTAGAAAACAAACGTTTCCTACAATGCATTGAATCACAACCAAAAGTCCACTAACAAACTTTGGTTTATGGTATATTGGTGAAGGAATCAATTACATTAATAGAAATATCCTAACTCCATAACGAAAGCATCAACGCCATCAATTAAACATGTAGTACAAAAAAAATATAAAGGTACATTCACAAACAACCTCTCTAAATAGGCCCTACATGAGGAGGTGTTGATGGTGTTGGACCAACCAACATTCAGGGGATCACCCCGATATGAAGTCCGAACTAGACCTCACGCCGTTTGGTGTGGGAGTCTGTTGCACTAAAAATTGTCCCCTTGACATTTTGCAATTTGTGTGAGTCCATTACCACTCATACTCTCCTCCTTTGCGAGTCTTAAGCCTCAATACCTCATATCAGGCCTTGAAAATAAGAGAAAGCCCTCAAAAGTCTCTAAAACTCTGGTTCCGCACTTTCTCTTTGCATTACCTACAGTCCCACACCTAATGGTCATGTATTCTGCACCTGGCCGCTCTGTCTCTATGTTATGGGTGTGGACCCTTGTAAAAGTTAAAAAGGCACGAGTAAATTCTAAAAACTCACTTTCAGTCATTTCTAGAAGCTTCTGGAAGGAATCTTGAGGTGGCAAGTTCGCTCTCTTAAGGTTCATGCATCATATACCTTAAGGAGCTAACCCCTTGATGTGAGGAGCTTATCCCTTTGAAGGAGGATTCTATCCCTTCATAGTTGGACCTATAACCTCCTCCCCTGCACTATAATAAGAAGCATTGGGCTGGTTACTGGAGAGGTTAGAAGCTGAATATTTTTGAGGTGAAATGCTATTGGAACTTAGTATTCTTAGTTGATTTTTTATGAGGAGATATTACATACCTCTATGATCTCATTTGGAAGAGTGCAAGGCTTGTCAAAGTAAAGGAAATTCCTGTTTCGGACCTCGGGAAGAGCTTGTTCAACATCAAGGTTGAAAATGTTGTAAGGTTCTTCTACTTCAAAGTTAATACAATTAAGTTTTTTTTTCTCAATAAGTTGTTGATTCATGATTTATTTTATGGATTCCTTGATCACCATAATAGACATGATTTATGATATTTGCTATGCAGGTGCTATTTAATGTTTTTTTGTTTGTGATTGCAGGTCCTCAAAGGTAACTCTTTCAAATGATTGAAGGATGGCTACTACGAACAAGCATTGGATCTAAGGTAGGGTCTTAACACCTTTATAGTTTTTATTTATAAATCGTATATGTCTAGAGAAAGATAGATTTGTTTGTTTGTTTGTTGCTAGACTATCTTCTGATACTAGGGAGATTGGTCTTGTCCGCAAGATTGATTTATCCGGCCAACAAATTGGTGACTCCCTTGGGGATCTGGATTTGGTTTTTGGTTTTCCTTTGTTTTGACTTGCGAAATTGTTTTCATTTCTGGTTTTTTATTGATGTATGTTGGCTTGGGTAGTTTTTAGAATCTGGATTTTTCTTTGTTCTTTTCGAAGTTTTCAGGGGACTGCACTTTCTCTTTACAGGCAGTGCAGGCATCTCCACATTTTTCCTTTAGTAAACAAAGCGGGACCGCACCTATTTCTTTTGGAAGCCTGCGGACCCTGTAAATTTTTTTGAAAAACCTAAAATATCTTCTTCTAGTTAAGTTTAGGTTTCATTTAGGGTTTTTAGTGTCTACCCAGATCTACATTTTTCCTGTCAAAAATCTCTTGTGAGTGAGTTCCGATGGTATTTTTGTTTTAGATGATTTTCTAGAAGTTTTGCATGCCTGGATTGGTTTTCACTTGGTCTCTGTAGTGACTCAAATATCAAAAGCTTGAGAAACCTTAGATCACCCTGGTGTCTTTTCGTCTTCTTGATGAGTCTGACTTGGTTGTGAAATCTGTCCTTTGTGAGAAATAGATTTAGTTTTCTCCTTGCAAATCTTTGAACAAGCTTTGTTATAAGTTTTGAATTTCATTTTTACAAAAGAAAACATATCTTGATGTTTTTGATTGGTTTGTTATTCTGAACAAATGAATCCTTAGTTTATTGAACAACTAAGTAAAACATACTCAAAAATAATTGAAGCTTTTTATTCAATTTATGTTTTAAAAAGTTTTTAGATCTCAAAAATAGTTTTTGTAATTTTGAGTGTTTTTCTAGAACTTGTAGATCTCTTTTGAAGCAAATTGTTTTTTGTAGTTTCCAGTTTTGAAAAAGGAAAGGGATTTATTGTGAGCATTAATTATTAGTCTCGTTTTGAGTTCTTATTGGAAAAGACAAAAATATTTTCTTTCCATTTCCATGTTGAAAGAAAGAATTGTTTCTTAAAGAATTGCATTCTAAAACTCTTTCTTTTAGCTAGAATTTCATTGAAAGAAAAACGAATTTCTTATCATTTTAGGTGCATCTTTTTAGTGTTTTTGGAGTCGAGTCTTCACACCATCAAAGTTTCATTTCCATACCTATCGACTTAAAGAACAACCCATAAAAGCAATGCTTAATTAAAATTAATATAGTAATCTTTTCTATTTCTAGGGCTCTTATCACCAATATAGCTTAGGCTAGTATCTTGGAGTAGGAAGTAATTAACTCTCTAAGATAGTTAAAACAAACAAGTAGATACATCTTGCAGTAGGAAATAAATCCAATTGTAATTGATGCATTCTGGGAAGCTTCTCTTATAGGAGTCAATCACGAGATCATGTCCGAACCTTTGAGACAATCAATTTGGTCTCATTGGGAAAGATAGAAGATTTGCGCGTATTATAAACGGTAAACCTCAGATTAACCATTGTCGAGGAGCCTAGGGTCACTTGTTGGTAAACCTCAGATTGACGATGTCGAGGAGACTTCAAGGGGATTGAGCTTTGTTACTTTGCCCTTGTGTGTAGATCGGATCGTAGACCATTCCCATAGTTGTATTTGCTGTTGTTGGTAACCTTAGTGTCCATAAACTTAAGATTATTTCCTAAGGTGACGGTGAAGGAAGGATCTCACTGTACCTGGAGCAAACGTCGACTGGACTCACTTGAACTCTCTGGAGGGTTCTCTTCACTCGAGATGGTTTTGTGAAGAAACTTGTGCCAATCTGTTTCATTAAGCAGGTTGTGAGGGTAATTGTTCCAACCACCCTTTCTGTATTAAACTTCTACTACGTTGGATTTCATCACCAACTAGTGTTTTTAGTATGGGAAGTTACTATTTGGGTTGTAAGTTTAGAAAACAATCCTCATCCTTGAAGAAGTGAAGTTAAGCAAAGCAGAGAAAGCCTCATATTTCTGAGGTAGCTACAGTTAACCCAATTTGTCATAAGTTATAAAAAAAAAATGGTTACACAAAAGTTTGCTCTCAATAGATTATAAGAGTTGACACCAAATGAGATGCTCATTTGCACTGTTCGGGAGCCTGAAATTTGAATCTCATATTCATATATATCAAAACCTCTTCACAATATAGAGATGAAGGGAACAGGATAGAAAGAAATTATATTAACATCCACGGATGACTAGCGCTCAATGGGATGGAAAATTACAGAGTATGTTAAGTCAAGTGGAAATTAGAGTGATAGATATCTTACTCTTAGACTTTGCCAAAATTATGCTCTTTTGAAACCTCTTTACCTGCTTTAAAGGCCTTGATATTGTATTCATCCAGCCTTGAGAATGTATTCATCCAACGCCTGGACCACCTCCCTAAGATTTTTATGTTTTCTGGAATTACCATTGTTAAATTTGAATTTCACATTCAGTGATAGCGTGGACAAGGGTCATAGAACTAGAATGGTTGAAGGGTTTTGAAACCTTGAATATCTATAGGGGAGTTTGCTAGCCACCCAAACTCATCAACAAAGAAATAGTTGTTCTTATTATCTTATCTACTACAACAACTCACAAGCTATGAAACCAGATTCGTATCCCAGGCTCGTCGTGTCCTGAATCTGACGAATCAGACACGATTCGGGTAGCTTCAGATCCGAAAAATTCAATTTCGTCGCGTCTGATCAGGAGATGATCAAATTTGGATCATATCTCGATCGGACACGACGAATCCCTATTTTCAAATTCGAATCCGGAAAAAGGGATGTTGTGTGGCGTTATAAAGGTAGTTTTTGTCTTTCTCTTTGCACTTTCACTTGTTTAGTTTGTTGTGGGTGTTTGGGAGCAAGGAGCAAAGGGTGTGGGAGAATTTTTGACGAGATTCAAGCAACAGGTAAGTGCATTTTCTCTCTTTTTTATTTTTCATTTTTTATTACAGTAGTTTGCATGCGCATTTATTTTACAAATTTTTGCATTTTTTGTTTTTTCTTACAACATTCATGGCTCAATCAAGGGCAGTAGGGAAGGGGAAAGGAAGGGGAAGATTGTCCCCATTGGAGATTCCCCTCCTCTCCCATTTTCATCAAGGGCTGCAAGTGGGGCTGCAACAACAACTTCAAATGTTGAAGGAAGACTTCCTCCTCAAAGTAACAAATATCCCTTGTGGAAATATGTCACCAGAGAGCAAGAGCCACCCAACAAGGTGAAGGGAGGAGGCAATGTGAGTTGGAAATGTAGTTACTGCCACAATACTTTCACGAGCACATATTTTTGTGTAAAATATCATTTGTTGGCTTTACCAGGCTATGGAATTGGAGCTTGTACAAATCTGTCATTACCAAAGAAGAAAGAAATGCTAAGAGAGTCCAATGTTGGTATGGAAAATGTGGCTACAAAATAATAAAAAAACAAGAATGATGACCCCCTTCCGTTCTTGAGGAAAAGCAGCAAAAAATTCCCATTTGAGAGTTCTCGTGGGGGACAAACAACGAAAAGAAAGACAATTTCCCTTGGTCCAATGGACAAGATTTTTTAGAAGGAGAAACAAGCAGAGCTTGATTTCACCATTGCCTATTTTTTCTATAAAAACTTAATATCCTTTAATGTTGCAAGCTCACCTCTATTTATTGAGATGTGTCGAGCTCTAACTCAAGGGGATCCATCAAGGTATGTACCTCCTGGGTCAGATAATCTTAGAACCACATTGTTGACGAAGGCAAAAAAAAGGTGGAGAAAATGCTTAAGCCTATTAAAACATCATGGCTAACATCTGGAGTTAGCATTATTTCTAATCGATGGAAAGATCCAACATGACACCCACCCATCAACTTCATGGTTTCTTCCTTGAATGGTTCATTTTTCTTGAAAGCAATGGATGCACTTGGACAATACAAGGATGCACAATATATGGGTGAGTTGTTTATTAAAGTTATTGAAGATGTAGGAGTTGATTCTTGTGTGCAAATCATTACAGATATTGCACCTGTTTGCAAGGTTGTTGGCATGATTGTGGAAGCCAAATATCCACAAGCATTTTGGACACCTTGAATTGTCCATTCATTGAATTTAGCATTGAAATATATTGCTTCTATGTGCTTTGGATTGGTAACATTATTGAGGATGCATGGCATATCTGTAACTTTGTACAAATCATACAAATGCCCTCACTATCTACAAGGAGTACAAAAATATATCATTGTTGAAGATTGTGGATACATGGTTTGCCTCTTCATTCATCATGTTGAAGAGGTTGAGGAAGGTCAAGACCGCTCTTGGGGCGATGGTTATTTCAAAGTTTTGGACTTTTGGAGAAAGACAGATCAAGTAGCCTCTAAAAGAGTGAAGGACATAGTGTTAGATGATGCTTGGTGGGAGAGGGTAGAACTACTTATTCAGATCATGGACCCTATCATTTCTTTTCTTCGTTTTGCAGATATAAATCAACCGATCCTAGGAGAGTTTTATGAGGGCTGGGATTCCATGATCGAGTCTGTGAGAAGCATTATTTTACAAAGTGAGTGACCCAAGTATGAGACATCATCAGAGGCCTTCTTCACCACTATACAAGATATTCTTGTCAACAAATGGGACAAGAATTTCACACATTTACATTGTTTGGCTCACTCATTGAACCCAAAATACTACAACCATGAATGGCTGAATGGTGGAACTTCCCGCATATTCCCTCCTCACATGGATGGTGAAATCTCACAGGGGAGGAAAGATACATTCATATAGGTTTTTCAGGGTCGACCATCCCTTGATGAAGTGGATGATGCCTTTACAAAGTTTTCCACTGGCACTGGTCATTTTGCATGATATGATATAATTAGAGACAGGGGCTAAGAAGCCTTATTCTTGCCTAGAAAATCAGGGGCCAACAAGCCTTCCTCTATAGCAGTTAGCTATGAGGCTCCTCTCTCAGGTGACTTCATTCTCTTGTTGCGAGAGGAATTGGAGCACATATGGGAATTTGTATAGTGTCAAGAAGAGCAAGCTTGAGCAGTCCAGGGCAGAGACAATGGTGTATGTGCACACCAAATTTCATCTTATTTATAGGCAGAGGGATGAGTGGTTGAAGCGAAAAACAAAGATGTGGGATGTCTTACCTGATGATATGAGTCTAAACAACAGTGTTGAGTTGGCATTGGCCAACTTGGATCTCAATGATCTAGTGCTAGAGCCTATCAAATTTGATGATGGTGATACTGTAGAAGGGTCATAATTCACACAAGAATATGCAGAGATGACTTTGGATACAAAGGAATAGGATGAAACAGAGGAGAGAAGTGGTGACCATGATGATGAGGACAATGATGTTGATTTTGATGATGACTATGAGGATTGATGACTCATGAGTCATGAGCTACCTACTGCGTTGAGGTTGTATACTTGTAGTTATTTTGTATTCGCTATTTCTATTTGCCATTGCCATTGCACTACCTATGTAAACAGTACACATTTTGATTTTGATGACTTAATGAGAAAACTACAGTGTATTTATCTTACTATCTTGTCTTTTGGATCATTGATGAATTGAATATGTATTATAATTTATGATTTATCATTTATGTCACAATTGTATTTGTAATTTTGTATGCATAATGTTACTTTGTAAAACTTACATCTAGATGAAAATCTATGTTTCGATCAATGAATTTGTATCATGAATGAGAATTTGTGTAAGAAATAACTAATTTTTAATATATCTATATATATATAACGTATCCAAACGTGTCTTGTTCCCACAGTGTCTGTATCTGACACTTGAATCCTTGTATCCATTGAATCCTGAATCCTAGTGTCAAGTGACTTAGCTCACCAACAATTTTATTTCTATCCTCTAAACCCAATAGTATTTGTGTATTTGAACCACAAAGAAGTGAACAAAGTGATATGTTCTACATTAACAATTATGTTTTCTTGCCAACAACACAATACTCAAGATTATATTTTTAAGTGATGGGGACACCCCTAGAAACCTGTTCAGCATGGTAGAACATACATACTCATACGACGACCATAAGCGCACAAATAGAAAAACAATTGCATAATTTATTGGAAATGGACACCCACATGCATTGGCATTCCAACATGACAAGCTAAGAAAAGGCCCTTTCACAAAGTGGGTAGGTACCTTGCAAGAGAAGGGAAGATCATCATGTTCTTGCCAGAGCAAATGGTCATTTAGTGCTTTATTTGTAAGATTTAATGGTCATTTAGTGCTTTATTTGTAAGAGAAGGTACTTTCATGTCTAGAAATGGAAGGTTGACTTTTTCTTGTGAAAAATGAGAAGGTTGAACTGCAGTCATATAAAATTAAAGCTTGAGTTAATAGTAACAAAAAATGGAAAGTTGACTTTTTCTTGTGAAAAATGGGAAGGTTAAAGTGCATTTATATAAAATTAAAGCTTGAGTTAATAGTAACAAAAAATGGTAGGTTCAGACAATTCTATTTAACTCATACATGACCAATTGGTCCATGCTAAGAATTTCTGAGATTTAATGGAAGATTCCTTAGAGATATTTAATGCATATTCTAAGGGATTTTTTGTTGTTCCCTTCTCAACAAACTCTACAAATACTAAAACCAGGCATCAAGCCCACCAAGCTACCTCATCAGAAATTGCATATAAAGTTGAAGAACCACCGAAGACTAACTTCTGAAAGTTATCTGTTCATTAAGCCATTAATAAACATTGGTATTAAATTGTTTATCAATACTATACAACACATAAATGCCAAATTCTAGAGAAAATATATCAATAGCATTCTAAAATGTCTAATAAAAAATTGGATTATGTTATATCATTTTACCCAATTTATTTTCCTCCCTGCTAAAATCCACATAGAAAAATCTACGAAATAACAACATCTAACTCAAATAATATCTTCAACACACAAAAAGAATAAATCTGTGATGAATTATAACAACAATGAATGGTTAAAAAAAATACAAAACCTCAGTCAAGTAAAAAACTAAATGCAATGTAAATATTTTGAATTTCCCCAACTCTATTGGCTTTCTGAAATCTTGCATTTTTCCAGCTGCTTTCCGATTTCATTCAAGTAAGAGATAGGTATAAATGACAAAACAAACCATTCAATTCCTCGTACATATATTGATATCAGTATTTATCAATGCTTGGTGGGCTCAATAGCAGGGCACACCTTATACTGGCACAAACAATGGAGTCATTCATGTTAAGATATTTTTTAGTTTCCACCTTCAGTTAGTCAGTGAATGGATCAATCAACACATAATGAATAGATAAATCAACACATGATATTAGTCACACCTCGATTATAAACATCTTGAGCCGCGGGACCAATAAGTAATGATCACTATCTGTCAGTGACAGTCAGCAATGGCACGCTTTCGAAATGCTGAACACAAACTGTAACTTAAGCAATGGAGTGGAACAGGGCATGCAGGAACACAAGGTCTACTCCTTTTAGGCTCAAATAATTCTATAACTAAAATGGCAGATGCATATTTCCCTGCTGCTTGGACATCAAGCGCTAGGTGTTTTGGATGTGGGAAACCCTGCAGGAACACAAGGTCTGCTCCTTTTTGGCTCAGATAATCTCATCTGTGAAATACCAGCTGCAAGAGCATCTACAATTTTTGGCTCAGATAATCACATCTCTGAAATACCAGCTGTCTTAGACGTGAGAAACCCTGCAAAGTCCCGACGAAAGATTCATCTTCTCCATACTCTGTTGGAATTGAATTTGCAAACTGCGCTCTTTTCTCCCTTTTATATGAAGACAATGGAAGTGGGGTTTCTTCTAAGCATTGATCCTTCACTGCAAGGGAACAGTTTTTCCCTTTTGGAATGCTGGGTGGAATATTTACATTAGACTCCGTGTAAGGAATGGTGGGTGGAATCTTTACATTAGACTCCGTGTAAAACTTGATCCAAGGGTGGCCTGCAGCCACAGATGATGCAAATATGGTCATAATTACATTTTAAGAGAAAATAAAGATAGTAGATATACAAAAATATTTAATTCTCAGCAATGCAACAAATTTACTCACTCAGTACTTCCTGCGGAGAAGGTCTCTTTTCCACATCCCTTGAAAGCATCCTTGATACCAAATCCCTTGCTAGCCCTGATATGGGCTGCCACACTTGAGAATGAAAATCTAAATCTAAATGTTCTGCATGATCTGTCCCTTTTAAAGGGAGGCAATGGAAGTGGAGATTAGTCCAACGATTCTTCATACTTAACAACCAGGATTCATCTTCTCCATACTCTGTTGGAATTGAATTCGCAAACTGCGCTCTTTTCTCCCTTTTATATGAAGACATTGGAAGCGGGGTTTCTTCTGAGCATTGATCCTTCACAGGAATGCTGCTTGGAATCTTTACATTAGACTCCGTGTAAGGAATGCTGGCTGGAGTCTTTACATTAGACTCCATGTAAAACTTGATCCAAGGGTGGCCTGCAGCCACAGATGATGCAAATATGGTCATAATTACATTTTAAGAGAAAATAAAGATAACAGATATACAAAATATTTAATTATCAGCAATGCAACAAATTTACTCACTCAGTACTTGCTG
The DNA here is from genome assembly GCA_000404065.3 of Pinus taeda. Lineage (NCBI taxonomy): Eukaryota > Viridiplantae > Streptophyta > Pinopsida > Pinales > Pinaceae > Pinus > Pinus taeda. The sequence goes on along the minus strand of APFE030440181.1, from coordinate 21,063 downwards.
CGGAGAAGGTCTCTTTTCCACATCCCTTGAAAGCATCCTTGATAGCAAATCCCTTGCTAGCCCTGATATGGGCTGCCACACTTGAGAATGAAAATCTAACTGTACTAGTTTTATTGCCTCAAATATGGCTTCAATAGATGCTCCTCGAAATGGTAATATGCCTATCAAAAGGGCATGTAGGAGGACACCAGCCCTCCAAACATCAACCTTTTCTGAATAAGTCGTCCCTGCCAAAACTTCAGGGGCAATATATGAAGGAGTCCCTACCACTCCAGATAAATTTTGACCTGTTTGAATGTCAAAATGTACTCTCAGTCAAATACATAAAGAAAACTGGTGAATTATTTAATAATGATAATATGTTCTTGTGTACATGTTTAGTGAGCAGAACCAAAGGACAGACAAATACCTTTTGCAAACCGCGTGGACAAGCCAAAATCAGCTAGCTTCAGTTGTCCAGAACTGGTTCTGAGAATATTCTCAGGTTTAATGTCCCGATGGACAACACCCAACTGATGACAGTATTTAATGACCGTTATTAATTCCTTGATCAAGTTTGCTGCCTGATGCTCAGAGTAGCGTCCAGTCCGAGACATCTCGTCAGTGAGGCGTCCACCAGTGCATAACTCCATCACAAGATGCAAAGATTCTGCATCTTCATACACAGCTTGGAGTGTGACGACATTAGGATGGCCTGACAGATGCTGCATAATCTCAATCTCCTTATACACATTTTCTTCAGTCCTTTTTGAGATAGTCTTACAGGCGAGCTCTTTCCCAGTAGCTTTTCTCTTGCATATTCTCACCAGACCAAATTTGCCTCGTCCTAATTCGAGGCCGAAATCATAATCTTTTTCAATCTTTCGCTTCAATCTTTCGCTTCCTAATTTGCCTCGTCCTAATTCGAGGCCGAAATCATAATCTTTTTCAATCTTTCGCTTCCTAATTTGCCTCGTCCTAATTCGAGGCCGAAATCAAGAATACTTTTCAATCCTCTTTCTGGTGAATTAGGGAAACAAACCCTTCCTGGAGGAGGAGGAGCAACGGAAGCTGCTGTAAAATGCAAATCTAAGCCCTTTGTTCGCTTCCTCTGCTGTTGGAAAGAAAGGTGCGAGGCTGATGATGCGGAAGACTCACCATCATTGCGTAGCCGAGGTGTGACACGGTCTACCGCTGCTTCTCTGTTCCGCTTCCTTGGTAATGAATCCATCTGAACTATGGACTTTGCAAAAAGAGTTTAACCAAAAGATCCGGGGCTACTCTACCAGACGAGATGCAAGGAATTGTTATGGCAAAGAGGAGTTTAGGCTGATTGACTCCAATTAATTGCAAAAGATCTGGGGCTGCTCAACCAGATGGGATGCAAGGAATGTCCAGGGCAAAGAGGAGTCTACACAGATGGACTCCAATTAATTGCTGGGAAACAATACAATCTGCGCACACAAACAAATAGCCTGTAAATAAAAACTAAACCACCTGCGCATACCATTTGAAAACGGCTTCGTCAACTACAACATGATAAAGAGTCCTAGCTACCTACTATATGCCAATACATGACAAGTTCAAGCAAATCAGAATTATTATTCTATCGCAGTATTCGGTTCACATTCAGCTTCAACTGCTGCCATTCTTACAATCTTATTGAAGAAAAGTTACAGTAATGTGGGTTCCTAATTTTGGTCCTCAAAATACAGAGCATGCACATCAAACTTAATCACGATAAATCAAGGTTAATTTGGTTAATTTTTCCAAAAGAAATTTGTATAATTAAATCAATAATATAGAATCTATCTGGGACTAATGCGGGTCAAATCTTTTTTATTTCAAAATATGTTTGTGTTTTAAAAGATTTAATTATCTTTTTTATTTCAAATATGTTTGTGTTTTAAAAGATTTAATCCTTTTATAGGTATGGGAGATATACAGATTTAATTATTAATATAATTATAATTATAAATATAAAATTTTGACTAAATTAAAGAAAATAAAATTTATTACAACATATATCATAATAAACTAAAAAAAATATATGTTTTTTATTATTTAATTTTATTTTTGTTTTAACCAAATTTAAATATTTAATCAAATATTACCATACTTTAAACTAGAAAAGAATACTCGTTCCTAAAGAATACTCGTTCCTAAAGAATAAAAGTTTTAAAAGTCTTAATTAGTTAGGAATCGATTGGAGGTCCAAAATTTCCCTCAAATTATACATCATGCACATCACAGTTGATTACTTTAAACCCCAGATTAATTTTTATGCACATCACAGTTGATTACTTGATTACTTGATTACTTTAAATCCCAGATTAATTTTTATGCACATCACAGTTGATTACTTTAAACCCTAGGTTAATTTTTAATTTTTATGCACATCACAGTTGATTACTTTAAACCCCAGGTTAATTTTTATGCACATCACAGTTGATTACTTTAAACCCAGGTTAATTTTGCTAAAAATGACATCAAATATTAAATTATTAGTTTGGATTCTATTTAATTTTACCAAAAATAATGGTAAATATTAAATTACTAATCTAGATTTCATCTTAATTATGTATTTATCAATGAGTGAGATGGATCAAATCTTTTTTTTCTCTAAAACATGTTTGTGTTTTAAAAGATTTGATCCCTCTAGGCCTGGGTAAATTTAGAGTTAAGATGTATCAAGATTTAATTATTAATTATAAATATAATTTTATTTTAAGCAAATCAAAATGTTAAACCAAATATTACAACATGTACTATAAACACTGTAAACTTATAGGTTATCTTTAGCCTAATAAATTTAAAAGAATTTCTTTCTTCTTTCTGTAAACCCAACAAAACCTTAAAAAAATTTCAAAACCCTTTTCAAATTTGTAAAACATATCAAAAACTCTTACCTAAATTCAAATAAAAAAAATCTAAAAAAATTTCTATACCATCTTTTTCAAATCCCATTCGTCAACCCCACCATTTCAATTATCTTTTTCCAAGAAAAAAAAAGAAAGAAACAACCATTTACATACCACTGTAAATGACCTGAAGTTGAGGGAAAAAATCCTCCAAAATATGAATGAAGAAACTGATATTACCATACTCTAAACTAGAAAAGAATACTCCGAACAGCGCCTACCTGTGTCGACGCTGGAAACCGTACAGAAACAGAGATATTTGAGCGAAAAGCGTGGAGAAATACTCGTTCCTCTTGGCTCCGAACAGCACCTACCGGTGTCGACGCTGGAAGATATTTGAGGAGACGGTGTCGACGCTGGTTGTGGGAAGTAAGAAATGCAACGTGAACTGAAACAGGGCGAAAAAATGGAACGAAGGAAAGCCGCAAAGTTAATATTTTCTGGACGCCGTTGGGTATTTATGATATATTGTGTGTGCATCTCACACACAATATGCTCGATGTTTACGGGGAGTTATGAATAGATTTGCGGACGACATCCGTTTATAATTGGCGCGGAAGTCCACAATTTCCGCCGAAACTATCGATCCCTGTCATCAATCCTCAAACAAGCGTCTACTAAGTTCGTTCGTATTTATCTCCCTCGCCTAGACGTTACGAATGGGAAAGAAAAAGTGACAGTGCTTGTTTATGTTCACGGAGGGCATTTCTGCATCGAATCCGCTGCTTCACCTGTGTATCACAGTTATCTTAATAAAGTGGCTACAGAAACCAAGGCGATTTGTATATCGGTGGAGTACAGGAGAAAACCTGAGCATCGCCTCCCTGCGGCTTATGACGATTGTTTTGGTGTTCTTGAATGGCTCGACGTCAAGCAATGGCACTGGAGAAGGTGTCCGTGGATCCATGGCTTGCTTCAGCAAAGTGTTCTTGGCAGGTGACAGTGCTGGAGCTAACTCAGCATTTGTTCACTCAATTTCTTTATTTATCGCTGTCCATACATTTGTTCAACTGTCAGTTCAACGGTCAACCAAAGTATATTCATTCCCTCTTACAAATTAATTAAATTTTAAAAGGATAAATTAAGTTCAGTTTCAACTAGTTTAACTGCCAGTGATTTCTGTAATCTCCCTTTTTGGAATTATAAGTTATCTTCTTGGTTTTTGTTGAAACCATGGTTTAGTGAAATATATGTGGCTTTTTAAGACCAGCATTAACAAATATATGTAGTTTTTATTAACATACGTTTTTCAAGAAACATGAAGAAATATGGATGGTCCTTTCAAGACGATCATTAACAACTATATTTGAAAATAATGCGTTGATTAGAACCATGTATCAATTATTTTTTAAAACTTTGTGTTTTTATTGAGTTTAGGCTTTTGTAATTTATATCGAGTTTATTGAAAAGGTTTTCGGGCATAATTAAATTAAAATTCTAACCAATCTATTTTAAAATAAAAATAAACTTGTCAACATAATTATCTTTTTCTTACGACCATAATTTAACAAGAAATATTAAATAAAACCCTAACTAATAAGAAATATTAAATAAAACCATAACTAAGTTATTGTTATATAACTTTTATTATAGATATATATATATATATAAATAATGACGGCCTTCTAACATTGTAGGCAACTTTATTTGAAATGTTAAAGTGTGTTTGATTACAACCATGCACCAAAAGGCATTCATTGTTGTTGCTCTATGTTCTTTATTTTTTTCTCTTTTTATGTTAAATGAATTCTAAATTTGCAATAAATAAATCCAGTCTGATTTTTTAATTGAAAAATGCAAATGCTAAAATAGATATGAATAGAAACATCAAAATGCCGAAAAACAATTATGTTATTATTTTTCATTTTATTGATAATAATTTTTTTAGAATTTTGTTTATTTCGTAATAAACTTTTGAAAATTTTAATTAATTATTGGGTAGATGGTAAAGATTTAATCTGCATAGAATATGCCAAAATATTCACAACATTAGTATTATATTCAAGTTAGTTATACTCTTTTAATGAATTTATCTCAAATTAATTAATTAAAGAAAATATCATATCTACACGTGCCGCATTGGCGTGTGGTATTGATAAGCCATTGTGTTGTCTCATGGCATTATAACAAACATTATTTACAAGTAAAAAATTCCATAGTAATCCCCTATGGTTGTGGATAAAGACTTGGAAACTAGGCATCGAGGCTATGCCCTTCTCCCATGCGGCAAACATGCTAGTTATTAATTATGGATCACGATGACAATACTCCTATCATGCGAACTCTCTTGAAGCTGAGTTTTGGAAATTAAATGGTGCTCAGGGTAATCACTCAACTTTTGTAACTTGGGTGATGAGTTTATGGCATTGGGAGTGTAGTAAGGTTCATGATAGAGACCAAGTGTGCTCGCCTGGGTGTTGGCTCAGTTGGTGCAATGCAGTGGCTTACCATCTTTCTGTAGTATGGATTCACTATCATTTTCAAATCAGTATTTGGGACCCGAGCTCGACTTGGAGAGGCAAAATTCTTCTCGGCACCGAGCTAGGAAGGGAAATAAGGCGAATTTTCATCAATTCTGAAAGAAAGTTTAAGGTGGACTGTTTCTCGTGCTTCGTGAAGATAACCCCTCTACTTTGTCTTTGGTTCTCTGCCTAGGTTCTTTGTTATTAAATGGATGTTCTTTGAGTTATTTCCATATGGAGTCTTTTGAAGTGGAAAAGTGACCAGGAGAGTGACATCGGTAATTCTCATTGTGGGGATTTCAGGGGTCTAAGTCGGAGGGTTTCAACTGCTCAAACCCTAGACGCTGGCAATTTTTCTAGCTTGTGTCTACCTCCAATCAAATTTTACCACCTTCTTTGTTCCAGTCTGGCTCTCGTGTTCACTGTCTTCATTGTATTGAGTCAGTGAATTCTTATAACTCCATTTTTCCCTTTGAATTATTGTTGGTATGGGGTTAATTCCATGTGGGTGGGGTCTCCAGTTAATTGGGTGCATGCAACGATCATTTAGAAGGTCATTCACCTAGTTACATAAGGCATCCCTGTCGTAAGTTTAACTTGGAATATGTCTACCTCTTATCGATCCAGGGCTTCTCCTCGATGGGTGTGTAGTGCTTCGAAGCTAGATAGACTCCCTTGTGTTTTTGGTAGGGGCTCTATCTTCTACTCTAAAAGGGGGTGTCTTGTCCCTTTCCACGTCTCGTTCTATAATCTTCATAGTCCGATCAACATGTTGCGCCATCATGAGAAACCATGCCATGGGGGTGGCCATCATTTCCCTTTAGGTCATCTGGCTCTCAGTCAAAGCTCTTCTTCAAGTAATTCTAGAGGTATGGAATGTGATGGTGAGGTGGCTTCCTCTCTAATTCATTCTCCTAGCTGGGTTGACGCTCTAACTTCATTGGAGTCCATTACAAAGAAACTTAGATGAATTCAGGAAAATATGGACCATTAGAGAATGATGATATGAGGACCGTAATGAGGTGGTTGCATATATAAATGATATTCAGTTTATTTGGAATGAGATTCTGGAGAAGCTGCACAATCTTCGTTAGAGCCAACATTGCACCAATGGGCGTCTTCGTGATCTGGAAGCTCGAGTTGAACACATCAACTTCCATATGCATGAACATGTTAGCTTTCATGTTGCACCTCCTGTAGTCCCTCCCCGCCCCCCTCCTTGATATGTTGATGTCAACATTTGTGCTATTTTTGTCTCTCTTTTGTGATGTATGGCTCTTAAACTTGGCGGAAATAATGCTTGTAAGGATCAATCTTTCGAATACTCCAACCCGCAGTGCCAATAGGTCTAGTCGAAATGAAGCTTGGGGGGCCAATGAGACCCATTTTGTAATATATGTTTTTATGATAATATAATCAAAGAAATTTGACTGACAAAAAAAAACATGGTAAAGTGGGAGTGGATATCCACGATTAAGAATGTTGTTTAACTCATATATTAATTCATTTTATAATAGTAATAGTAGTAGTAATAATAATAATAAAGTTATAATCTAGTTAATTTTTACAATATATTTTAATCTAGGCAATGTAAGATGTATTGTGGGGTATGCATTTTGATGCTTATCAATATTTACCAACCATCTAATTTATATGGATGTGCTAGTTAAAAGTTATTCATAAAAAAAAGGTTTTTCTATCACTTCATAGTTTTAAGATGATTTCACATTCATGTTTAACTTTTTAATTTTTCATGTTATTGAATTTGAAATTTTCAATTAAAAGAAATCATTCATGAAAAGTAATTAGTATAACTTTTTAATTGGGAAATGAAAATATCAAAGTGAACAGGTATTGTATGGCAGTTTAGTTCTTCTCAAAAAAATTAAAATTAGAAAATATATAACAAATACTGAGCTTAATAGGACTAAATACATGTAGAAAGGAATCCATAACTTAAGATAACTTTCTTTCTTTATATATATATAGGAATCCATAATGCAAGATTGAACTGTATATCCTAAAGAAAAAGGAAGCAAAAGGAAACGTACGACTTTTGAAGACCAAGTGCATATTAATGATTATAAATTAGGTGTAGACACCATTGTAACAAAATATATTCATACCATCTCATATATATTAGCTATTTCTTTTTGCAAAAGGTAAAAAAAGAAATAAATAAAGTATATATAATAATATAATAAAGTATAACATATATTATGTTAATAATAAGTATGTATAATATTATTATATTTATATTATATATTAACATATATAATATTGTTGGGGTGAGATATGGGAGGAGTGAAGTGGGAGGTCTAGTGCATAATGATGATGGGCTAGGGTTTTGAATTTTTAACCAAGGGGAAAGTTTCTTTCCTCCTCACTAAATCTCTCTGATTTTTCGTTTTTCACCTAGTAAGTTTGTGTTTTTTCCTGTTATAGAGGAGAGGAGTCAACGGGGGTTTATCTGTTACTGCATCGAGTCTTGTAGAGAGAGGTAAATGAAGAGATAACTATTAAGAGGAGATCAAATTTCTGGTGGGCCTGACAACCTTTGATCTGGAATTTTTTACTATAAAAGCTTCTAGCATGGTCAGGGAGGATTTTGTGGACTTCAACAAAGAGAGTTGTGACTAAATTCCCATTTTTAGAAATTTTGAGGAGTTTATAGCCTACTAGAAAGAAAGGAGACAAGGAATAGAGGGGTCAGACCTCCAATCAACATTTTCCACGGGCCTAGTCCTGGTGGAGGTTTGGAGAGAATGTTTGCAACTAGAAGGGATACCATCGTAGATAATCGTTTGCCTATGGAAGGAATCCGTTATCTCCCTTGGTCACATAAGGGTTCAGTCTCTTCTTGAGGGGTTATGGGAAAAAACCCCAGTAGCAATATTGTTTTTTGGGACTTTACGCACTCATGTAGGCTTGGCTACGGAGATCTCCTCTAAGGTAAATGCACCTTGCTCATAAATTAATTATGTGCCTTATGGGGAAGGGAATCATGGGTACCTGGATGATTTGATTTAGGCATTGAAACACCATCTGCACAAGTTGTTACAAGGCAAGTCTCGACTAAGGGTTACAACCCAATTTCCAGTAGCATCCCAAATTATATGCAAAACCTTTTTGTTCTAGTGTTTCAAAATATTGGGGGCTTTGAATCTAGGGGAGGCGAGCGGGATGTTCAAAGAATTGAGGGTTTCAAAAAACCTCATTCAGTGGATTCAAGCCAGGCATCTAAGGGAGAAAAGGATAGGGTCATCAAAAGAAAGAAACCTCACACCAAATTCATCATGAGCTTAGGGGTGGATGTGTGGATACAAGAAGTGACAATGATGACAGGTAAAAACCTAGTTAGTAGGATGTCAGACTAGAAGTTCAACATCAAAATGTTGGAAGCTTGGGTGGTTTTCGAAGTAAGTCCAATTGTTTCAAACCCCCATGATGTTTTTATTTTGGCCAAAGGGTGGATACAGCTTGACTACAAATCTCATGAAGAATCCCTAGCCATATCTTAGAGGATATGGAGTATAGACTCAACTCCAGTTATATTAAAATTTTGGACACCCCTTTTCGATGCGATTAGGGAGAGGTTAGACATAACACTAATCTAGGTTTGGCTCCTCAGTTGGCTTCCAAAGTTATGGAAAGAGGAGATTTTCAAAGATGTGGGGAATAGTCTAGATACCTTCCTAGTGGTGGATTACTCTTTTCTACTAATCAAATACAAATTGATGGCAAGGGTTTTAGTAAATATTAACTTACGAGAGGGCTTATTAGAAGACCTAGATATGGGGGATGGAAGCAATAATCTACAACCTTTGGACTATGAAGGGATTATGTTCAAATTCTGAAGATGTCACCAATATGGACACACCCTAAAGTTTTGTAAGTTTTTGTTAAAAAAAGTTTTAGAAAGATCATCAGCCGAAGGAGACCACTAAGGTAACTTCATCCAATGTTGGCCCGAGTGCACTCAGGAATGATACCTCACACACCCCCTCAGATACTCCCATGGACGAAACTTCAATTCATTCTCAATGAGCTAAGGATCTAATAGAGGAAATCTCTCTGACGCTAGAAGGAGGTAATCGAGTTCATCTTGCACTAATTGGAGCTCTAGCCACCTCCTCTAGTGGTATGTTGGTATCTAAGCCTCTTGTTACTTCTCTTATTGAATCATTTTCTGATTTGGTTAAAGAATGGGTGTTAGTTTGTGAGAATAGGTCCTCTGTGATTCCTTGTCACTGGTCATATTCCTTTCCTTGTCCAAAGTTGCATGTGACTTACATAAGGGATCTGCCAAAATTGATATTAAGGTTTTTCCAAAAATAAAAGATCCATCACAAGTTGTTGGTTATTGTGGGTGGATGGATCTTCTCCATATTATTTTGGCATGTTCTAACAAAATCTTTTGCTTCTAAAGATAAAGCCCAAATGCTCAATTGCAAGAGCCTATGTACCCATAATCGTGAGTATTTTTCTTATCACGTGAGTGATAATCCCTTTAGTACACAAGTCTTACGGTTGAGCTTTTGGACTTCATCTAAAAAAATATAGTATTTTACTATAGAAAGGCACATAAGGCAAATGAAATTTTAAGAGTTAGCAAATTTTGATAGAAAAATTTCCTTAATATCTTCTCTATATGATTTGAGAAGGCTTTGACGCTAACAAAATTTCACATGAGAAGAATGTGATTTCTCTCGATTTAGGTAGTTAATTTACTTCACAACAAAGATTTACTAGAAAGTAAATTTTCCCTATCAATCACTACAAACTTAACAAATGATTCCATTCACTATGTGCGGGTAAAGTGGGAAACATTATTTTAAATACTAAAGAAGTTTTCAATATATGGGATATGAGATTAGAAAAACAAAGAAAAAGAGTTCAAGGTTAAAGATAAATAACCCAACATCCTCATAAATCCTCTTCTCTCAAGAATAGATTCTCTTTAGGGTTGAGCAATGTCATCCTCTTGTGTAAGGCTCATCAGCGTTGAGCAATTCAAAAGCATATTTGTAGACAAGAGGTAATTTTGATGACCAAATCCAAGACAAGGCATTGAAAACTTTAGAAAAGTTGTGATTGTTCCCTATTGTACATGCAAGAAAATCCCAAGCAAATTGAATGAGCCATATAAAAGTTCTTTATCTCAAAGAAAACAAGCATATTTTAGATTCAAAATCAGAATAATAATAATAATAATAATGTATCTACAAATGCATGCATCATGGAAGTTTCAAAGTCATCTCATATTAGGGTTCACTAGAAAACGCTAACAAATATTTGGGTTGTAAATTTAGACAACAATCTTCATCCTTGAAGAAGTTAAGAAGGTAAGGAAAGTAGAGAGAGCGTCATATTTCTAAGGCATCTACAGTTCAACTCAATTTTTCATAAGTTAAATAAAAGGTGGGTACACAAAAGTTTGCTTTCGTTAGATTATAAGAGTTCAGACTGAACTTCTCATTTGGACTCTAAGGGAGCCTGAAAACTTTGAATCTCATATGGAAATATATCCAAACTTCTTTACAATATAGAGAGCAAGGCAACTAGCATAGAAATAAGTTATATTAAAATCCATGGATGACCAAAGCTCAATGGAATGGAAAATTATAGAGTTTGTTACATATAGTCAAGTGGAAATTACAACTATCTAAAAACTTTGAAAAAAGAACTTGACAATACATTCCTGCAGCTCTTGGACCATCTACCCAATATTTTTATGCTATTTGGAAATTACATTACTAAATATGAATTTCACATTCAATGAATGCTTGCACAAGGGTCACAACACCACAGTGATTGAAGGATTTTGAAACCCTATAGAATGTTTGCCAGCCACCAAAACTCATCAAGAAATTTTTAGTATCTTATCTTTACAAAAACTAACAAGTAATGGGGACATGCATTGGAAGCCTCTTCAACATGGTAGATCATTCTTCTCAATTCAATAATGTCAACCCAAGTGGATAGCCTAACTATAGGAAACATACAGGCCCATACGAAGAACATATGTACGCAAATCCATAATACAATTACATAACATGTTGGAAAGGGGCACCCACATGGATTAGCATTCCAACATGGCAAGCAAAGGAAATTCCTTTTCATAAAGTGGGTAGGTACCCTACGAGTGAAGGTTATCATGTTCCTTCCATATCAAATGGTCATTTATTGCTTTATTTGTATAGCAAAGAGAAGGCACTTTCATGTATGTTTTTAGAAAATGGAAGGTTGAGTTCATTATTACTTTCTACACACTGAAACGAGTCTTGTTGAGACAATCCGGGAAACTTCCTTTGCCGTTCAACTTCATCAACTTTGGATACCATAGGAATGGACTTGTTGACTATTATAACAATATTCCATCTTTTTTTACCAATGTTCCATTGAGTTTTTGAGACAGGGAAATGCGTGAGCGGGGATAAACACAAGGGGGTCATATATAAGCAACCCCAAAATTTAGCGAAATCTCCGGGAAATGGGGGGACATCAAAGTCATAAAAAATATAAAATTATTAAAAAATTATTATATAAAAAATAAAAAATAAAATCCCAACAATGTAAAATTGACATTTCTGCAATCATCAATGTAAACCTGTAAATGTAAAAGTAAATTACTAAATTGAATCCATCATTTGACATTATTCAATGTTCCATCTAAATTCTTTATTTGGCAATGGGTAGGTGTATCAAGATTAATAGCCCACTCTGTGTTCATTTAGCACTTTACATGAACAACATTGTCTAGCCATAGCAAGTAAAGAGACAATACAAATAATGAAAGTAAGTGTCTTCATGGGAGGAAATCCTATTGACTTCTATAGCAATTTTATAAGAGAACTTGTACCATCAACCAATCCAAGAAATGAAAAATAGGAAGGTTGAGTTGCATTCATATAAAATTAAAGCTTGAGTTAATAGTAAAAAAAATGGTAAGTTCAGAAAATTCCATTTAACTATGATACATGAGCAATTGGTCCAAGCTAAGAATCTCTGAGATTTAATGGAAGATTCCTTAGAGATACTTGATGCATATCCTAAGGGATTTTTTGTTGTTCCCTTCTCAACAAACTCTACACATACTAAAACCAGGTATCAAGTCCAGGAATCTACCTCATCAGAAATTGCATATAAGGTTGAAGAACCATCAAAGACTAACTTATGGAAGTTATTTGTTCACTAAGTCATTAATAAACACTGGTATTAAATTGTGTGCAAACATTTACCAATACTATACAATCCATAAGTGCCAAATCTTAGAGAAAATATATCAATGGCATTCTAAAATGTCCAATAAAAAATTAGATTGTGTTATATCATTCTAACTAATTCATTTTCCTCCCTACTAAAATCCTCATAAGCTTCAACATGGAAACTCCATGGAGTAACAATATCTAACTCAAATAATGTCTTGAACACACAAAATAATAAATCTATGATGAATTACAACAATAATGAATTATGGAAAAGACTACATGAATAAATGCATTATAAATATTTTGAATTTTCCCAAATCTATTGGGAAACGATATGTATAAATGATAATATACAAAAATGCAATTATGATATCTTGCATTTTTCTAGTTGCTTTCTCACTTCATTTAAGTAAAACTTACGTATAAATGACAAAACAAACTATTCAATTCCTATACATATATTGATATCAGTATTTATCAATGTTCAGTGGGCTCAATAGTAGGGCACTCCTTAAGCTGGCACAATCAATGGAGTCATTCATGTTAAGATATTTTTTAGTTTTCACTTCTATTGGTCAGTGAATGGATCAATCAACACATGATATTAGTCACACCTCCATTATAAACATTATAAACATCTTGAGTGCACAATCAATAAATAATGATCACTATCTGTCAGTAACAGTGAGTAATGGCACACTTCCAAAATGTTGTAAACAAGCTGCTCCTTAAGTTACACGAGCACTAGATTTGAACGGGGCATGCAGGAACACAAGGTCTACTCCTTTTAGGCTCAAATAATTCTATAACTAAAATGGAAAATGCATATTTCCCTGCTGCTTGGACATCAAGTGCTAGGTGTTTTGGATGTGGGAAACCCTACAAAGGCCAGAAGAAAAATTCATGTTCTGTTTGCTCTGTTTTGTATGATCTCTCCCTTTTAAATGGAGGTAATGGAAATGAAGATTAGTCTAACCATTCACCCTTAATAACAAGCATAATATTTTTCTTTTTTGACAATCTTGTCCGAATATATACATAAGATTCTATGTAAAACTTGATCCAAGGGTGGCCTATAGCAATAGATGAAAACATTGTTAGAATGAGTCATATATTTCTAATTGCTTTTAAGAGAAAATAACAATAGCACATATATGAAGAATGTCAAATGCCCAGCAATTCAACAATTTTACTCATTGTAAGTGAGCAACAGTCATCAATGGCATGCCTTCAAAATGTTGTACACAAACTGTGTCTTAAGTGAGATGTGTTAGCTCCCACAATGGTCGCCGATGATTCGGTCACCATCTGCTGCCGTTTCATTATAGAAACCAACTACTGTTGATTAAATTCTTGTTGGGAGCTCTTGGAGTGGTCCATTACTCCTTCTACAATTCTCTACCATGTTTTGTGGAACACTTGACACATAGCCAACAGAAGCTTGACGGAAGCTTGGCTATAAATATTTTTGTTTGGTCCCCAAGCTCACTAACTCAATCCCCTTCAGCCTTACACCATCAAGTTAGAGTGAGAGAGCTTGCAAGTGCCATGTGGGTGAAAGAAAAAGTCTGCAGAGGGTGAATGGCCTCGTGTCTTTGAGTAGTTAGATCCGTTGTATTTTTGCACTCTCCGTTTCGGTAAGGTTCCTCTCTGCATGTACTCTCGACGATGGAGGGCCTGTAACCCTTCCAATGTTCACCATTGTTGGCTAGTCTCAGTTGTCGAGCTGATACATCGGCTCTCCACTTGTCCAAGGAGTTTTCGACACCAGGAGACCATCCCTCAGTTAGCTGACCTTCCTCCTTCTCATGCAGGCTCAAACCATTAGTTTTTTGCTTCAGGACTACTGGTTTTAATAGAGCCAAGCCAGCAGAGAGAAGAAAATTGTATACGGTTCAAAGCTCTGAAAGGCAGTTGTTGGAGCTTTTTCAAAGGCAGTTGATGTTGGAGGTCCGAGCAACTTTATTTCGGCGATTCCATTATCCTGTACAACAACAAATTGGGTAGCTATAGGAAATCTTGCTTTTATCTGATATCAGAGTGTGAGCAAGCATTAATGGCCGGAGGTATGATTTATTGGGTATTAAAGTTTTTTTAAGTTTTCGATTCTTTTAAGTGTTTTTCCCGCATTATAGAGTCGTTATTTAAGCAAACATTTGGTATCAGAGCATTTTTATCTCTGCATTGGCGTTTATAGACATGCTCTATTTGGTTAAATTTCATATTTTGAGAATTTTCTGAATTAAGGCATTTATTTGAAAATATGTCTAATTTTTGCTCAATTTGAATGCTTATAATATTTATTTGGTTTAATTATATGCAATTTGCATAGTTTTTGTGCAAATTTATTAATTATGCCCATATTTAATTTGCATGAATTGATTATTTCTGCTTTAATTAATACATGCTATTTTGGATGAGTATACGAGACCCATTGTTGAATGTTACGCATGAATATTATAGTTTTATTTATGCAATTTATAATCATTCTCATATCAAGTTAATTTTTATGCATAAAAGAAATAATGTCTAATGATCCATATAATTTTTAATTGATTAGAGAATAGCCATAGCATCTCTAATTAAATAATATTATATATTATGATTGATTAGGATCACATAAAGAATATTTAGGCACTAATTAACCCACAGGAATTATGAATTAATAGTTTTATCATAAAGTTCAAATTTAAGATAGAATTTATATCAAATTATAATCATAATATACCCTTTATAATTATGAATTAGGTGAATAATTTGATAAATTCTATCATAAAGAATAATTGAATCTACTTGAATTGGAAATTTAGCACACAGGCAATTTTATGTCATTAGATTCAATTTTAAGCATGATTTACATTGGTAAAGCATTATTTTTAGGCCTCAATTTTTAACATAAGCATGTGATATTTAATTTTATGCAGTTGTACAACCTGCAAATTTCTCTGAAATTCATTGTGATATCCCTGAACTTAAGGGAGATAGCTATAAGGTTTGGAAGGAGAGGGTTCTCCTTCATTTGGGGTGGATGGACATAGACTATGCTATTAGGAAAGATGAACCACTGACACTCACTAATACCAGCACTACAACAGACATCATGCTTTATGAACGATGGGAATGATCTAATCCCTAAGCATGATGTTCATTAAGACTAAAATTTCAGCTGGTATTCGTGGTTCCATTGATTAGCATGAAAAGGTCTGAGACATGTTGAAAGCCATTGATGGTCAATTCGTCATTTCAGACAAGGCATTATCAAGCACCCTAATCATGAATTTCTCATCCCTAAGGCTCACTAGTGTGAAAGGTGTACGCGAGTACATCAAGCAAATGAGGGACACTGTGGCTCAATTGAAGAAACTCGAGGTTGAAATGTCAGAGTCTTTCCTGGTGCACTACATCCTGAACACCCTTCCGCACCAATATGGACCCTTCAAAATCTCATACAACACACATAAGGATAAATGGTCAATTAATGAACTCATGACCATGTGTGTTCAAGAGGAAGGGAGACTGGTGATGGAAGTAGGAGAAAGTGCAATGTTGGCAACGCATGGAAAGGGCAAATCTCAAGCTAATCGAAAAGGGAAAGGTAAAGTACCCTCCCCAAGCTGATATCAAGAAGGATTCCAAGTGTTTCTTCTGTAAAAAGAAGGGACACATGAAGGAGGAATGCACCAAATTTCAGAAATGGCTTGCAGACAAAGGTAATCCAATCTCGTTTGTTTGTTATGAATCTAATATGGTTAATGTCAATATTAACACCTAGTGGATTGATTCTGGATCAACAATTCACATTTCGAATTCCTTGCAAGGTTTGCAAAACTTAAGGAAGCCAATGGGAAGTAAGAAAAGCATCTTATCAGGAAACAAGATAGGCTCTCATGTGGAAGCTATAATAGTGGCTTTGTTTTAGAATTAGAAAAGACTTTTTATGTTCCAAGTTTTTCTAGAAACTTGATTTCAGTTTCAAGGCTTGTACCTTTTGGATATTCCTTTAGCTTTTCAAAAACATCCTTCAGTTTATTTTATAAATTTGATTGTGTTGGGAATGGTATTTTGTCTAATGGTCTTTATTGCATTAATTTACAAAACAATGTTACTTATGTTATTTAGAGAATTTTCGGTGAAATCACATAAATAATCATTTTTCGACACGTTTTGAACCAACCAGTGTGGTTCATCGCCAGGACAAGTTGAAGAACTGATCCAGCTTAGCTAGTTAAATAGTTAGGGCAGAGACTCTAATGGCTAGATCGATAACGGCTAATTATGACCTTATGACCCTAGTCAAATAATTAATATTCTTTAGTTATTATAATTCCAAGAAATTAGTTAAATTGGGTAAAAAAATATATAAGTAAAGAACTCCTACAGGTTAGTCAATCATTTATCTATATGACTAAATATAATTGTTTATTAATTAATGTATATATATACCTATAACGATCCCATATTCGGTTAACATCGGTTTATTTTATAGGTAAATTCATCAATCATGAAACAAAAATAATATAATAATTCAATTATCATTATTCCAATAATAATATTTAAGTATGAATATACCCATGTGATCAGGTAAGTATATTAATACATATAATATATTAATCAAATATAAATAATATTATGTATTAGAAGGGATTAAATTAACTAATTCTATATACTACTAAAAGTTAAATAAAATTATATTCAACCTTTTAAATTCAACTTTTTAAACTCTATAAACTATTTCTAAAGCTAAATACATATTAGAAATTGTAATTAAATAGTTATAAAGGGTAATTTATAATTGTTTATATAGTCATAATCACAGGCTCATTAGGATGAATTTAATGGTTTATATATCATGTTATAATAGTATGTTATAAGATAATAATATTGGTATATTATTTAGGGTTTTTTCCCTATCCCGAGAGGTTGTTTTTGGTGGTTGGTCCCCCCTTTTTTGCCGGGGTTTATTTTAATTTTTAATATATTTTTAGCTTTTAAACATAATTTTTAATATATTTTTAGCTTTTAAACATGATTTATATATTCCCCTTAATCTTAGCATCCCTATAGTGTATTAGAATTAGTATTGTTTAATCCTTTCTATTATCGTAATTACCTATTGTTATTCGTTTTATTAGTTATTAATAAGATATTTAATAATTGATTTCAAACCATTAAATATATTAACACTTAAAAATTATTATTGAAATAATAATATTCAAGAAATAACTTAATAAATTATAATTTGATTTCATGATTTCAAATATATATATATTAATATATATATATATATAATACTACTAAACCTTTGAATTGAAATTAGGCTTAAAAAACTAATTATTAATAAATAATATACCAATATTATTTCTTATAACATACATTAAAAACATGATATATAACCATTAAATCATCCTAATGAACCTGTGATTATGACTATAATTTATATATAATATATATATATCTATATATATATATATATTATATTATTTATATATATATAGTGATTAATAAACAATTATAAATTACCCTTTATAACTATTTAATTACAATTTCTAATATGTATTTAGCTTTAGAAATAGTTTATAGAGTTTAAAAAGTTGAATTTAAAAGGTTGAATATAATTTTATTTAACTTTTAGTAGTATATAGAATTAGTTAATTTAATCCCTTCTAATACATAATATTATTTATATTTGATTAATATATTATATGTATTAATATACTTACCTTATCACATGGGTATATTCATACTTAAATATTATTATTGGAATAATGATAATTGAATTATTATATTATTTTTGTTTCATGATTGATGAATTTACCTATAAAATAAACCGATGTTAACCCAATATGGGATCGTTATAGGTATATATATACATTAATTAATAAACAAGTATATTTAGTCATATAGATAAATGATTGACTAACTTGTAGGAGTTCTTTACTTATATATTTTTTTACCCAATTTAACTAATTTCTTGGAATTATAATAACTGAAGAATATTAATTATTTGACTGGGGTCATAAGGTCATAGTTAGCCGTTATCGATCTAGCCGTTGGAGTCTTTGCCCTAACTATTTAACTAGCTAAGCTGGATCAGTTCTTCAACTTGTCCTGACGATGAACCACACTGGTTGGTTCGAAACACGTCGACAAATGATTATTTATGTGATTTCGCCGAAAATTCTCTAAACAATGTTATGGATCACAGAAGTCTAAATTCCTTAATGTTACTTATGATTCAATGCATGTTCACATTGGCACTAAAAGATGTGTTATTAATGAAGATTTCTCTAAATTATGGCACTGAAGATTAGGTCATATCTCCATAGAAAGAATTAAAAGATTGTTAAATGAAGGGGTACTTAATACTCTGGACTTACTGATTTTGAAACTTGTGTGGACTACATAAAAGGAAAGCAAACCAACAAGTCAGACATATTAGAGATCATACATACTGATATATGTAGTCCAGACATGGACTCACATGGTCAGAGATACTTCATCTCTTTTATAGATGATTACTCACAATATACGTATCTCTACATGCTTCATAAAAAAAACGAAGCATTAGATGCCTTTAAGATCTTTAAGGCTGAAGTAGAGAAACAACGTGGCAAGCAAATTAAGATGGTGAGATCAGATAGAGGTGGAGAATATTCCGGTAGATACACAGAAGATGGACAAGCACCTGGGCCATTCGCAAAATTTCTTCAAGAGCATGGGATTGTTGCCCAATACACCATGTGTAGTTCACGCAACCAAAATGGTGTAGTAGAAAGAAGAAACAAAACATTATTGGACATGGTACAGAGTATGCTTAGCAGCTCTAATCTTCCTAAATCCTTGTGGACTGAAGCACTTAAGACGGCAATGTATATATTAAACAAGGTTCCAACCAAGGTTGTTCCTAAAATGCCATTTGAATTATGGAAAGGTTGGAAACCGAGTTTGCGACATATGCACGTTTGGGGATGCTCGCCTGAAGTGAGAATATATAATCCACAAGAGAAGAAGCTGGACCCAAGGACCATTACTAGGTATTTCATTGGATATGCTGAAAGGTTTAAACGTTACAAATTTTATTGTCCATCTCATAGCACGAGGATTGTGGAATCAAGAAATGCAAACTTTCTTGAAAATGACTTGATCAGTGGGAGCGATCAAATCAGGAACATAGTTTTTGAGAAGGATCATTTAGAATCTCAACCTTCCACCTCAAGTGATATATTAGTTATTGTTCACAGCACCCCTCAAGTACAAACTGGTGTTGAACAACCAATTGTTGAAGTTCCATAAGCTGCTGACGACATTCCAGTAGATTAGGTAGTTCAAGAGTTGCCAAGAACTTTTGAACAACGAGTTGAACCACATACTTCTCAAGAAGATGATGGTACAACATTAAGAATATCTACTAGACAAAAGAGATCAACAATTCTTGATGATTATGTTATGTATTTGCGAGAATCTGACTACAACATTGGACCCGAAAATGATCCCGAGTCTTTTTCACAAGCCATGAGTTGCAAAGAATCAGAATTATGGTACAATTCCATGAAGGAAGAGATGAATTCTATAAAGATTAACGAAGTCTGGGATCTTGTTGAGTTGCCTAATGGTGCAAAAGCCATTGGATGTAAATGGGTCTTTAAGACAAAGAAAGACTCATTGGGCAACATTGAGAGATACAAGGCAAGACTTGTTGCTAAGGGATTCACTCAGAAAGAAGGAATCGACTACACGGAGACTTTTTCTCCTGTATCTAAGAAAAATTCCTTGCGTGTTATTATGGCATTAGTAGCCCATTTTGACTTGGAGTTGCAACAAATGGATGTGAAAATGACATTTCTCAATGGAGATCTAGAGGAGGAGGTTTACATGAAACAACCTGAAGGATTCCCCTCTAGTGATGGTGAGCAATTGGTTTGCAAGCTCAAGAAATCCTTATATGGTTTAAAACAAGCATCCCGCCATTGGTATTTGAAATTCCATAATGTAATTTCTTCATTCGGCTTTGTAGAAAACATTATGGATCAATGTATATACCTAAAAGTCAGTGGGAGTAAAATATGTTTTCTTGTTTTTATGTGGATGACATTTTGCTAGCAACTAATGATAAGGGTTTGTTGCATGAGGTGAAAAAATTCCTCTCTAAAAATTTCAATATGACGGATATGGGTGAGGCATCTTATGTCATTGGAATTTAGATCCATAGAGACAGATTTCGAGGCATCTTGGGTTTGTCTCAGGAAACCTATATTAACAAAATTTTAGAGAGATTTTGGATGAAGGATTGTTCACCAAGTGTATCTCCCATTGTGAAGGGTGATAGGTTCAATTTGAACCAATGCCCGAAGAACGAATTTGAAAGGGAACAAATGAAGAACATTTCATATGCTCCCACTGTCAAAATCCTAATGTATGCTCAAGTCTGCACAAGACCTAACATTGCATTTGTTGTGGGAATGTTGGAACGATATCAGAGTGATCTAGGTT
>APFE030440179.1:0-14492 GCA_000404065.3 Pinus taeda | reverse complement strand
TGAAACTGAGAATTTGGGGGTTGCCCAAAATCCCAGTTCCATTTAAAAATCTCAAACCTGGGCCTTTCTATTAATCCCTTCCCTTGACTGGCTCCGCTGTCCATAAAATTACGCACAGTTCTACCAGTTTTTCAATTAGAAATCAGAACGCACAGTAATTATAGAAATCCACAGGCACACAATACAATTGCTATAAAGATAGCGCATGCACAGCATCTATAAAACACATAAGTATACACAACATACACTAGAACATGATTATATATATTATATAGAACAGTTACATACTAAGGCATTTCAGCCTTAAAATGAGCTCATGCTCGACTACATCTTGACCCTCACAAAATTTATCACAAAACAGATATATCTTTCACACCCTATCACATTACAATTATATAAGAATTTTAGGAAGGATCAATCCTATCCTCTCCTGACTTTCTCCACAAAAGCTTCATGCATGCACGCTTTAAATCTGTTTTATCCTTTTTAAATCTATTTTCTCCTTTAAATCACGCTTTTCTTTTGTTCTGATCCTCTGGCCTAGGTTTGCTTGCTTTGTTGCTGGTTGCTCCTGCATCAGACTCCCCAGGCACAAAAATTTATGACCTCCTGGTCATATGCTTATGGTCTTCATAATATCAATTTTATCCACCGCATTCTTCCACTAAACTCTGTGAGCTGCAGCTAACCTCTACAGTAACAGCCTCCTCTGTTACACGATACCTCACCAAGCCCTCCCGCACTCGGTCTTTTGGCATCCTTCTCTAGGTTGCTGCAAATATTCTCACCTTCCGCTGCCGCCATCTGCACAATAGAAAGACCATAAACTCTCCATCTTTAAGACAATTGTACCTCTTTCCGCAGAATTTTACTGCTCTGATACCACCTGATGAAACCGAGAATTTGGGGGTTGCCCAAAATCCCAGTTCCATTTAAAAATTTCAAACCTGGGCCTTTCTATTAATCCCTTCCCTTGACTGGCTCCGTTGTCCATAAAATTACACACAACTCTACCAGTTTTTCAATTGGAATTCAGAACGCACAGTAATTATAAAAATCCACAGGCACACAATACAATTTCTATAAAGATAGCGCATGCACAGCATCTAATAAACACATAAGTATACACAACAATACTAGAACACATTTCACATATATATACAGAACAAATTACATTCCAGGCTAAGGCCTTTCAGCCTTAAACCCCAGCTCACAATCGACTACATCTTGCTCACTCACAGTTTTACTCACAAATAAGATATATTTCTCACACCCCGCAAACCCAGGATACTTTACGCTCATGCCATTACACATATACACCTCAACCAATTCCTCCTCTCAATGTCAATACACGGCAATCATAAGTTCAAACAACTAACGTAGTCGTCGCCCAACAAAGCCTTAAAATCGACCCCACTTCCATAGCTAACTCTGTGTAGCCTTCGTAGACAGATTAGCTTCCATTGATGAAGCATCTTTTCAGCTGACAGAAGATCCGCGTAACAGTATCATAAACACAATACTAGAACACATTTCACATATATATACAGAACAAATTACATTCCAGGCTAAGGCCTTTCAGCCTTAAACCCCAGCTCACAATCGACTACATCTTGCTCACTCACAGTTTTACTCACAAATAAGATATATTTCTCACACCCTATCACATTATATTTATATAAGATGCATTAAGAAGGATGATCACATCCTCTCCTGATTTTTCTCCACAAAAGCTTCATGCATGCACGCTTTAAATCTGTTTTATCCTTTTTAAATCTATTTTTTTGCTTTAAATCACACTTTTCTTTTGTTCTGATCCTCTGGTCCAGTTTGTTTGCTTTGTTGCTGGTTGCTCCTGCATCAATATGTAAATCAACCATGGTCAACCATGGTCCCAAGTCACATTGTGATAAGGATTTTTTCAATTTGATAATCAATCATGTTTAAGCATGTTTATTTTAGTGTTTATGATATTTATCTTAGGGTTTATATACATTGGGTTTATAATATTTGTCCCTTGGGTTCATAATCCCTTGGGGTTTAAGTATTAATCTGTTGGATTTACTATTCCTCAATTTTATAATATCAATCCCTTGGGTTTATTATTCCCTTTGGTTTATAATACTAATCATAGTGAACCATGGTTGAATGTCACATTGTGACAAAGATTTTCCCAATATGGAAATTAACCGTGGTCCAACATCACATTGTGACAAATATTGTCACGATATGAAAATTAATCATGGTCAAGCATGGTCCAACGTCACATTGTGACAAGGATTGTCTTAATATGGAAATTAACCATGTGCAACCATGTTTATTGCAATGTTTATCATATTTATCTTAGGGTTTATATACTTTGGGTTTAAAAATTTTATCCCTTGGGTTTATAATATCAATCCATAGGGTTTAATTTTATTCCCTTAGGTTTATAGTCTTTTGGGTTTTTAGTATTTATCCCTATGGCTTATTATTCCCTTAGGTTTATAATATCAATTATGGTCAACTATGGTCCAACATCGCATTGTGATAAATATTGTCTTAATATGAGAATCAACCATGGTCAAGCATGACCCATTGTCACATTGTGGTAAATATTTTCTCGATTTGAAATCAATCATGGTCAACCATGTTCCAAGGGTTTATAATATTTTTATTATAAACACAACGGATTGATATTATAAACCCAAGGGGTTAATAATAAAACCCCAAGGGAATAATATTAACCCAAGGGATAATAAACCCAATGCATAAATACTATTAACACTAGGGTTTATATTCCCTTGGGTTTTTAGTATTAATCCCTTGGGTTTATTATTCCCCTAGGTTTATAATATCAATCCCTTAGGTATATTAATTTAGGGGTTCATATTCCTAGGGTATAATATTATTCATAGTTTTATAATATTAATCGCTTAGGTTCAATATAAATCATGGTCAAATAAGGGTTTACATACATTGGATTGATAATATTAGACCCTTGGGTTTATTATTCCCCTAGGTTTATAATATCAATCCCTTGGGTATATCAATTTATGGGTTCATATTCCTAGGGTATAATATTATTCATAGGTTTATAATATTAATCACTTAGGTCCAATATAAATTATGGTCAAATAAGGGTATATATACATTGGATTGATAATATTATACCCTTGGGTTTAATAATATTAGTCCCTTCGATTTATATTACCTTGGGGTTTTAGCATTAACTCATTGGGTTTATTATTCCCTTGGGTTTGTAATATCAATCCATTAGGTCTACTAATCTAAGGGTTCATAGTCATAGGGTATATTATTAAAACCCAAAGGGAATAATATTAACTGAAGGGATAATAAACCTACAGGATTAATAAAAAAAACCAAGGAATCATAAACACAAGAGAATAATATTAAACCCTAGGGATTAGTATTATAAAGCCAAGGTATATAAACCCTTAGATAAATATTATAAATCCTAAAATAAACATGGTTGACAATGGTTGACTTTAAGTTTGAGACGATTGTTGTCATAGTGCGACGTTGGACCATGGACAACCATCTTTATTCGAGGGTATTTAATATATTAGGGTTTATATACGTTGGGTTTATATTATTAATTCCATGGATTTATTTTTTATTCCTTTGGTTTATAATCCCTTGGGTTTAATATTAAAAACCAAATGGTATCATATTATCTATAAGATTTGTAATTAATACTAATCCCTGGGATTTAATATTATTCCCTATGGCTTATAATTCCTTGAATTTTTAGTATTAAACTTAAGGGATTATAAACGCAAAGGAATTAATATTATAAACCCAAGGTATATAAACCATAGGATAAATATTATAGATCCTAGAATAAAGATGGTTGACCATGGTCAACCATGGTCCAAGGTCGCATTGTGACAAGGATTGTCTCAAAATGAAAAACAACTATTTTCAACCATGGTCAACCATGTTTATTTTAGGGTTTATAATATTTCTCTTAGGGTTTATATACCTTGGGTTTATAATATTAATACCTAAGGTTTAATATTATTCCCTTGGGTTAATAATTCCTTGGGTTTTTAGTATTAATCTCTTCGGTGTATTATTCCTTGGGTTAATGTTATTATCACTGGTTCATAATCCCTTGGGGTTTTAATATCAATCCCTAGGAACATGAACCCTTACATTAGTAAACCGAGGAGATTGATATTATAAACCCAAGGGTTAATACTAAAACCTCAAGGTATTATAAAAACAAGGGACTAATATTATTACACCTAAGGAACTAATATTATAAATCCAAGGTGTATAAACCCTTGTTTGACCATGATTTATATTGAACTTAAGGGATTAATATTATAAACCTATGAATAGTATTATACTCTAGGAATATGAACACCTAGATTAATATACCCAAGGGATTAATATTGTAAACCCAAGGGATTAATACAAGAAACCCAAGTGAATACAAGGCCTAAGTTTTTAGTAATAATCCATTGGGTTTATTAATCATTGGGTTAGTATTATTCCCTTGGGTTTATAATCCCTTGGGGTTTTAGTATTAACCCCTTGATTTTATAATATCAATCTCTAGAATTTATTAATCCAAAGATTCATATTTATATTACATAATTTCAAATAAAATAAAATAAATAACATTTAATATATAAATAATTATTATTATAAACCAACAATTATTATTAATTAAAATAATAATTTAATATTTTTATTGCAATGGTGTTTTTTGGTAGAATTAAATAGTATATTTCTCAAAAATAAATATTTTGATAGATATGAATGGCATATTTATCCATAGTGAATAAAAATAAAACTTTCCACTTATATAAATCACATTAATACTTTTAATATTAATACTTTTAATATGGTTGTGGTAAACTTCACACTTTCATTAAAACCATATTCTTATCTCACGATTGTTTGATTTTCAACTTCAATATAAACGTTTATGGCCACATTTTTATTGTGTTGTCTTTAGAGGTCATTAGAAAAGGCATGTAGTAAGTACATTCACTAAAGGGGTTACGTAAAACTCGTAAATTTCAAATTCTATGGGCTTTTATTAAAGAGGTTAAATAAAACCCATGGTCTTTTTCATGCGTTCGATTTTTCACTTCAGTAAAAATTAGGCAATAACATTTTTATTATTATCTCAGATATTAATGCTAATTCTAAATGCATGAGATATTTATGCTAATTCTAAATTCATAGGTCGCATGAACCTTTTCAAATGAGTTATGTAAAAACCTCTGACACTGGATTCGTTATTTTTTGGCCACGTGTTTGAATCTGGCGAATCGGATTTGATTCGCCCTGAATCATGTCTAAATTTCATGACACGTCATGTCTGAATGGGATATGGTTGAATCAGGGTCGTGTCCCATTCGGACATAACGTGTCACGAAATGCGGATACGAATCCGGTAAAGCAGGACCTGTGCGGCCATAAAAGGGCGAAAATGCTTATGTTTTTTATAATTTTGTGTCATTCCTTTTGTAAGAAGTGAGTTGTGCGTTTGTTGTTAGGAGTTTGTATCAAGGAGCCAAGGGTTTGGAGTGTTTTCAAGGAGATTCAAGCAACAAGTAAGTGCATTTCCTCTCTATTTTTTTGCATTTGTATTACAACAGTTTGTATATCCATTTCTTTACAAATTTGTGCATGTTTTGTTTATTTTTTTTACAGTATTCATGGCTCAATCAATGGAAGTAGGTAGGGGCCAAAGGAAGGGGAAGAATTTTCCCATTGGAAATGCCCCTCCTCCCCCAATATCACCAGAGTCTACTGCAAGTAACAATAAAAAATGTTTGAGCCTATTAAAGCATCATGGCCAACATCTGGGGATGGATGGACAAATCCAGCACGACACCCACTCATCAACTTCACGGTGTCTTCCTTGAATGGTCCAATTTTCTTGAAAGTAGTGGATACACTTGGAGAATACAAGGATGCACAATATATGGGTGAGTTGTTTCTTAAAGTTATTGAAGATGTAGGTGTTGATTCTTGTGTGCAAATCATTACAGGTAATGCACCTGTTTGCAAGGCTTCTTGCATGATTGTGGAAGCTAAATATCCACAAATTCTTTAGACACCTTGTATTGTCCATTCATTGAACTTAGCATTGAAATCCATTTCTTCTGATATGCTTTGGATTGGTAACATTATTGAGGATGCACGCCATATTCATAACTTTGTACAAACTCATACAAATGCCCTCACTATCTACAAGGAGTACAACAATCTATCATTGTTGAAGATTTTTGATACACGGTTTGCCTCTTCATTCATCATGTTGAAGAGGTTGATGGATGTCAAGACCGCTCTTGGGGCCATGGTTATTTCAGATTTTTGGTCTTTTTGGAGAAAGACAGATCAACTAGCCTCTAAAAGAGTGAAGGACATAGTGCTAGATGATGCTTGGTGGAAGAGGATAGATCTAATTATACAGATCATGGACCCTATCATTTCTTTCCTTTGATTTGCAGATACAGACAAACCCATCCTAGGAGAGGTTTATGAGGGATGGGATTCCATGATTGAGTCTATGAGGAGCATTATTCTACAGAGTGAGTGACCAGAGGCCTTTTGTGGTACTATACAAGATATTCTTGTATGACATATTCTACAGAGTCCAATCCCACCTCTTATACTGGAATGGAGCATTCAGAAAGCTATAATTGTGTTACATACCACGGTCCAAAATTGATCACAAAACACATATATATCCTTTCCGGTATGGAATGTGAAACTGTAGAAAGCCCTAGAGAAAAACAACATCTATGCCAAATATAGGATATTGCATCGCCCGTTGCGAGTGATTCAAATGTTGCAATGTTTCATGTTGGCCATTTTCTTAGCGCTTGTTATCTTTGCAAACCCAAGTTGAGCCATGGGAAGGACATGTACACGTAAAAGTATGTCCTTTTCTATTAGAGATTAATGTAATGTTTGGAGAATCACATGAAAATTTGATTATAGTTTTAGGCGAATGGTTCTTTTTTATTTTTTCACATATAAAAAGCTTAGTCAATTAATCTAGAATCTTGTGAGTGAGAGCAGTCAGTTAATGTGTGACTTCAATAGCCCCTCGTATTTTTTGTGTGCCCATATGTAAAATTTAGGTTGGAGATTTCTAGGAACCCATGCTTCTAGAGTTCGTTTGATTCTCTGTTTGCTGATTAATTCAGAGATGACAAAGCATTCTGCAGCGTGGAATGTCACTCTCGAGAGATTTTAATGGATGAATGAATGTCATCAAAATTTTCTTAACCACTACAACTGCTACTGTGAAAGAGAGGAATGAGAACTGTTTGAGCGAATTTTATTATAATTTAAATTTTGTATGGTTTTAATGGATTTAATCGTTAAGAAATATGTATTTTTAGTATAATTTTACTTGGTCCTAGGCCCTAACCGTGGTTGCAACGATTATAAACCCTTGTGTATGGAGTCCTTTTCATTACACTGACTTAGTTCGCTGACCACCACTTGCAACTGGTATTGCGATGTGCTCTCTACAACCCCTTTGATCTATATTTTTCCTTTTAAAGAAAGAAAACAACAAGGAACTCAAGAAACCCTAATAACCCCAAACCTTTTCCCAACAACAATTTTGGATATTTCAACTGTTAATGTGGAATGAATGCTCAAGTAATTTTTTGTTGGAATATCTAATTCCTACTTGTCTCTAGTTGTGATTGTTACTAAGTAAAAAAGTTTGTTCCTAGTAGTTAGGATCCACTTCCTAGTTTAGTGTGTGATTGAGAGATTTCCTCAACCAACACATTGTGTGTGTAAAATAGTCTCCCTATCTTGAGACATCAATTTGTACATATGTAATTGTATTTGATTAATAACAGGGATCTAGATTCTCAGTGTTTAAGTTGATATCGAAGCCCGTTTGGGCTTAGTCCTTGGCCCCTCCTAGGCCAAGGGGGTCCAAGGGAAATAGAGAGTTTGTTTGTTCTTTTGTTTTTGGTTTTCCCATCCTTGGATCATTATAGCATGAGCCCTCGATTGGAACAAGATCGGATTGGATCGAAGACAACGTTTCTCTGTGGAGCGATCTTCTCCCTTCCTTCTTGATAAGAAAAATCTCCTCAGCGATTTGTGCCCATAGCGGTTGATCGATCTGGTTAACGTTGGGGGAGTGATTTCTCATTGGAACAAATTAGCTGGTCCGCATGGTGCTTGTTGTGTGCCTTTTTCGTGTGCAACGGAAGTGGGATGAGGTCCACCTACCTGGAAGAGATGGTGATGGCGTGAGGAGGGCCTACAAAGGACTCGAAGAGAGCTGAGGGCTGGTGACGCTAAGATCATATCCTCGATACAACACCTAGAGGTGGTCTCGACTATGCAGTCACATTCAAAGACTGGCGACACTGAAATAAAATCTGACAAATTGGAAAGGATTCAATGAAAAAGTATATTTCTGGAGTTAGTTCGATGACTAATGCTAATTAAATACCCAGATGACTAATGCTAATTAAAAACCCATGGAAGAATCTTCTTTGCGTCCCTTGACGCCATTGAGGATTTTTTGATCTTTCGGTTTCATTTTTTTCTTTTCAGGAAAATGTCACCTACGAAGTCTTCTTGTGAAGAAAGTGTGTATATGGCCAAGATAACAGAAGAGGCAGAGCACTATGAGGCCAAGATCTCTGCTAAATTAAGGGGAGAAGCTACTAGAGAGCTTCAGGGTCAGAGGCCCATGCTGTTTCAAAAATCACCGGTTCTTCACTTTATGCAACCCTCGGGCTCTTCGGTAGTGATTAGTTTCTCATGGATTTGACGCAGAATGGAGTTGGCATGTGGTGCGCCATGAGTACTACCTGTGATGAGTGGGATGGTAAGCCCGTGGAGATGAGTTTCCTACTCTGGAGAAGAACCAGTGGTGCCTACAAACTTGCGCACTTGCACGATCTATTCTCTTTCCTACACTCTCATGTTAACGAGCGAGGTGAAAGGAAATCCCTCACTGATGATACAGTTAAGGACAACTTCATCGTGCTTCTATTTGTAGGCCATGACAGTGCTACCACAACAATAACAGGGCTACTCAAATTTTTTGGTAGAAAATCCTAATTGCTACGAAAGAGTCCATAGAAAATTCAAAGGATGTAGTACAACTTCTACAGTGGAAAAATTTACAAAATATGAAGTATTGTTGGAGAGCTGATTGTGATGTGAAAAATATGAAATATTGGTGGAGAGCCGATTGTGATGTGCTAAGTGTTGCTTGTGCCTATGTTATTTGGTATTATTTTTTTTGGTATGGGTAAAGGTAAATAAGTCTTGGAAATTTGTAAACAAGTCTTAGAAATTTGTACACATATTGAGATTCGCTACCTCAATATGAAGTTATTTTGTTAGAATTCGCGTTCTAACTGATGACAGGTAAAACATGGAGACTAAGACCTCTATGCCAAAGTAAAAAAATGAAGATATCAAAGAATAGAAGTACAAAGCCTATGATATTCAAGTGGGAAAGCTGTGGTGTGTTCTAGCATATGAATGTTATGGTGTATCCAAGATACATCACTGGCAAAGGATTCAAATCGGCTTGAAAGTTTGTTTGTGTTTGTAGAATAGACTCAATAGTATGTTGTATTATGAGTCACACATTTTAATTGTAAGCAAGTCTACAATGGTAGTGGTCTTTGTAAACTTTGTAATAATAATAATAATAATAATATCCATTTTTAAGGTCATAGCCAAGCCAGACACCAAATTGGTGTATGAGACCCCCTTGTTTTTGGGACAAGGGACCCACCTCCGCGCATCGATTTGACTGCTAAGTCTACGAAGGCATACATACTCTACCCCCCTCTGGTTTTGAACCTGTGACCTCTTAGGAGGAAACACATGCTCTTAACCATTAGGCCCACTCAAGCGTGTGAAATGTAAGCCTTGTAAGGCATGTGTATCCCCATACAGTTCGCGGTAAACTATAAACCACTAACATTGAGAGCCCTTGGTGCTCTAAAACATGAAGTTGGACGTCCAGTGTCTATGCTAGAATAGATAAAGTTGTGATTTTCAATGTTTTAGAAGAAAATGAAATAAAATGGTTCAAAGGCTGAAATTAAAAGATTTGGCAACGTTTTGACTTACCAAAACACGAGTCATAATTTAAATATATTTATCATTTTCATGCAGGGCATTTTATATTTATTATAGATATAAAGTAAACATAATTATGTATAATATTTTTATAAATTGATTGTTAGATAATTTAGTCAATTTATGTACATTTTAGGCCCATGTTTATAACTCAGTGTCACGGAGGTGTAGAGTTATGTTCAATCATTTTGAATTTTTACATTATAACAAATATTTCTAATTTTAAAATCTGTTTTTTTCAATATTTTATAAATTTAAATTAAAACAAATTTACACTAACGTTAACAAGTACAAAAGTGAAGTTAGAAGTTTTATAGCCACGAAAATCTTGTGAGGTAATATTATATTTAAATATAATAGAGTAATACTTAGATTAACAAAGTTAAAAACACTTATAACAAAAATAACATATTAATGTGAGAAATAAATAAAGTATTTTAATTATTATTTTAATCTATATTAAATGATAAAAAGTAAATATAATCGTTTTATTTTTAAGTTTAAGGGAAATATTTTAATTACTATTACTATTTAATATAGAGTTTGAACAATTAACATATATTATTGATTAGTGATGATGTTCGTATAAGAAGAGCTTCGGGCGGTAATTACATTGGAAAAGATCTTTTCGACGCGTTTCGAACCAACTAGTGTGGTTCATCGTCAGGACAAGTTGAAGAAACAGATCAAGCCTAGCATGTTAAATAGACAGAGCAGAGACTCCAACGGTTACCTAACGGCTCTTTTTGACTACCTAATGGCTATTTTTGACTCAATGACCCAGGCCAAAATTATATTTATTATTATTTTTATTTAATAATTCTATTTCTAGAAATAAGAGAAGTTAGGTACAATTAATAACAGAGCGAAATAGAATCCAAAGAGATTTATTAATTAAATTATTAATAAAATAATACTAATGGTTATTTTAAAGGTTAATATTAGTTAATTATTGTTTGAATGATTTCTTTTATATAAATACATATATATTCTTTATTAATTTATTATATTCTTGATTAAATATATAAGATTTATTTATTAAAGGTGTGTTCATATGTTTATAAAATTATTAATTTTATTAATTATTAATAGTCCATTCGTTGAAAGCAAAAGAGGAATAATAATTTTTTCTTGAGATATATATATATTTATATAATATATTGTATGTAATATATATTAAAAAGCGGAGGGAATTATCTTAGGAAAACTAATCTATATATATATATTATATTGATATAAAAAAGCATGAAAATAAGAAACTAAATAGAAGCATCTCCATTATATATTAATATATATTATATATATATATATATATATACATAATGGTACTAATAATATTAATATAATAAAATATCTATAAAAGTAATACAACTAGCCCAAGAATATATCGTAGTATAGATACACCAATACTAATAAGATAATGAAATAAATAATTGACCACCAGAACCGGATAGGTAAATACCTTCAATTATATATATCAAAAAAATAATCATCCTTAAAAACAGGAGAGAACAAAAAGCTGCGAGCGATACATCGAAAAGATTAAACAAAAGCACCCGCAAAGGGACGGAGGGGGGGGCGGGAGGAAGAAATCCTAAGACGACAAGGCAGGGATCCAACTTCTACTTACCTTCCAACCATCATCTCTGTTGAGATTATTGGGTCTACGCTCAATTTCGATAGCTTCCCTTAACTTGCGATGATGGAACCGATCTACTCTAGCAATGTAAATTAATTAGATGTGTAATTTATTATATGTTTAATTGGCATGTAACATTTAAAACAAAAATATATTAATAACAAACAAATATTTTACTTGAATATTTTCTTATATTTTCACTTTTTGTGATGTGTAATATTTTCTTATATTTTAAGGTGGAGTTCATATATCTCTAATTTCTTAATTTAAAATATATTAATAGAAAAAAGAGTTTTAATGTCGGTTATAAATAATAATTCCTCCCATATTTAAAATGGAGTTTACATGTAACATTTTCAAAAGTATTAATAACAAACTTGATTCAATGTATACGTGTATGTAAAGATAGAGACATATAACATTAAAAGAATATTAATAGCAAAAATAATTCTAAATATTATATAAAACAAGTGAAAATTAAGAATTTCTTATAATTCAAACATTTTATTAACTAACCTACTTTTAAACGATCTTTTTACTTTCTACCCATTGATTTTATTAATTCCCTATTGAGTCATACTTTCAGGTTTTATTCTTATTTTATCTCATTAATATAGTTAATTAGATAAGGATTAAGTTTATAGCTTTATTAATAGGATCCATGGTTAGATTTAACAACCTTCAATTATAACTTTAACAATACAATTAATTAGGGTAATAACTTTAACAACACTCACTTACAATTAGACTTTTAATTATATATAAATTATATATAATAATTACATTGTTATTAACTAAAATGTTAATTTTACTGATTTTTAGTATAATAATATGTAATTGTATAGCATCTCCAATCATAGTTTAATGTAAAACCTTTTACACCTTTTAAAGTGATCCGTTCTTATCATATA
Organism: Pinus taeda; assembly: GCA_000404065.3. NCBI lineage: Eukaryota > Viridiplantae > Streptophyta > Pinopsida > Pinales > Pinaceae > Pinus > Pinus taeda. Next base: position 1,829 of record APFE030440179.1, on the reverse strand, counting down.
ACCTATTTTAACCAAAAATTCTCATTTAAGCTATTGGTAAATTTAATATTCCCCCTTTTTTATTTGTATAGTAAAAAACTTACATCTACCGGGAGTCTTTTACTAATTAGTGTTAATTATGGCATCTTTATTATATAGAGTTATATATACTAATTAATATTTTAGTTTATAGTAAATAAAAACATTATCTAGTTTTAAACTAATTAACTAAAGGTCATTTCAATATCTAATTAATTTATATTTAAATATGGTAATTGACATTTAATTGAATTACTTATTTTTTAACCATTATGGTCTCTTGTCCATATCCTTGGTCCTGTCCCATTAGTCATTTCCCAGTCAAATATAGTTGTTAACTTTCTAGATGACTAGTTCAATATAGTTGTTACCTAGTCAAACATAGCCGTTGGATGCTCTGCTCTGTCTATTTAATGTGCAATCTAGATCTAAATATTCAACTTGTCTTGACGATGAACCACACTTGTTGGTTTGAAACATGTCGAAAAATGCATTCGAATGTGATTTACGCCGAAAAAGCTTCTCATAAAACTTGATATGGATCACAGAAGCTTAAATTCAACAATTTTATTAGTTTGTTGTTCAAAACTACCATAGGTTCATATTACTTCTAGATCTACCAAGAGAAAAGAGGAATCAAATATCTTAAAGTGCAAATATTTCCTCAAGTTTTTCACTCGAAAAGAAGTTTGCATATTGATCCAGAATTAAAATTATGGATCAAATTTATACAAATTACATTCAAATCTTTCCCCAAGTTTTGCACTCAAAAAGATGCTTTCATATTGATCCAGAATTAAAACTAAGGATCAAAATTATACAAATTACATTTGACGGAAAATAAAATTCTCTTTGGAAATTTCATGACCCCCTTGGGGTGTAGACAAAAATGAGTTGCTTAGGAATTATGTCCTTGAATCAATAACACTTCATAACAAGGCAACCACCAATATGAGTAGGCTTCTAATAATTTTAATTTAAATTATATGTGTGTGTGCACGCACACGCGCTTTCAATTATACCTAACATTGTTTTTTCTATTTAATGTATATTGTCTTTTTAATTTGAAGTGTATATGTGTAAACTCCAAGTTGATCCTGCAAGGAATTCCACATATTCCCTACTGTGGATTGTGAAAGACCTTCTCTACATAATAACTTGATGAAAGGTTGGTGTTTGCATTATAATAGAATTTATTTTTTAAATAAAGATTTTTTATATGAAAACTTTGAAAATAATTTTATTTGAGCGAAGAATTCCTATGAACTTAGATTTGTGTTCTTTCAATTATACAACATTATTTTTCTATTTAACGAATATTATTTTCTTATTTATTTAAAGTATATGTGTGTAAACTCCAAGTTGATCCTGCAGGGAATTCCACATATTCCTTATTGTGGATGCACTTCTCGACACAATCACTTGATGAAAGGTTGGTGTTTTCATTCTAGGAAATACACATTCTTTAGTCAATTGATAAATCTCAAACAAAGGGGTTCAATGGTGGAGCACATTGAAGACTTCCAAAAATTGAATATAAGGGTAAATGATATTCCAAAGGAGCACAGGATTGATGTTTTGATACGGAATTTAAAGGATAACATCCAACATGAGGTCTGCCTTTGGGAACCTGATTCATTGGAGAAGACATTCAGGTTGGCAAGAAAAATTATGGTAACAAGGAAGCCTACCACTCACAACTATAAAGATGGAAGTGTTGTTTCTCCTAGCCTTCCACAACCTACAAGGTTGAAACCAAAACAATTGGAAGAAGGAAGAGAAAAATGACTTTGTTATAGTTGTGATAGAAA
>APFE030440173.1:108635-143047 GCA_000404065.3 Pinus taeda | reverse complement strand
ACTAGGGCCAAGCTCCATGTGGGTCAGCTTATTTATGTCAGCTGATATTTTTTATTGGATCCCTCTCGTCGAGAGGTGTAGGATTGATCCAAAGATCATCCGATTCCGATAAGTATTTATGGAGATATGAATTTATTTTGTTTATATAATTATTATCAAGCCGACCAGCTCTTATGTAGGCTCTAGAAGCCCAATAGACACATCTATTCATCATCTACTTTTTAGTATAAATAGAAGAGGACTTGAAGTCATTTTGACACACTCTTCATGAGATCTCCTCCTCTCCACGTCTTGGGTTTTTGGAGAAGGAGAGACACTAAAGAATATGCTCGCTTAGTATGATGCCCTAGCTACAGATGATGCCCTAGCTGATCCAACGCAGTTATGAAGACTCATATACATAGTCAATGGGACAGCCCTAAACGCAGTCAAGGGAGGCACTTATACGCTGTCCAAGAAGCCCTAATACACAGTCAATGGAACAGCCATAAACGCAGTCAAGGGAGGCACTCATACGCTGTTCAAACAGCCCTAAACACAGTCAATAGAAGAGCCCTAAAGACACAGCTAAGGAAACAGCAAAAGAAGACCTAACCGCAGATCTAAGAGGCTCTCATCCATACCCAAAGGGAGGCCCTAATTCTGCAGCAAATAGACTCTAATATGCACAGCAAACAAAGGATAGGACAGCGAGGAATGGAATGCTGTTTCAGGCAGGCCGAGGTGTTGCCTTGCAGATTGCAGTCTTGATCTTGAAGGCCGAGAATGAAAGGACTGTCTCAGATCATTGGTGAAGGGTAAACCGTTCTGTTAAGAGAATGCCGCAGTCAGTTTTGGGGTGAAAGATTTATGTGTTGGGCTTGAAACTGCCCGTAAAGAGTAGCGTGGAGGGCAGAACCCTATTGGAGGACAGCCACAGTAAGAAGAAGCAATTCTGGGTTAGTTTAAGGGTTGTTAGGGACTATGGTTGGGTGCCCTAACCAGTCCAGAATTGTTGCATCCAAATTACCCTCCAACAATGAGCTAATGCATACATTCTGAAGTGTATCTTGTATGTGTTGGGACAGCTAGTTTGTTGTGATAGAAGAAGGTATTTTTCATATGCCTTAAGGACTGTTTGATAAGCCACAGCTATATAATGAAAGGCAGCATGATGATAAATGAGATCATGGGCATGTTAGTAAAGGGCAACATGATGATGAATGAGACCATGAAAGATGCAGCATGATGGGCATGTCAGTAAGGGGCAGCATGATGATAGGAGCAGATGGGTGCAACTAGAGGACTAGATGCAGCACGATGACAGGTATCAGTTGAAGCAGAATGTCTTCAACTGATCTCATCATGATACGAAATGATCTATGTTAGATTTAGAAAAGTCAAAGTATTGACTTCTGATGTAAATGTACTCTCTCTCTCTTTCTCTGCTGAACTTTGAAGATAAAAGAAGATTTGATCAAAGGGTTTCCCCACACATTGTGGGGTTTGTCCCTGGCTCGCGCCATATCTTATGTCCTCTTGTCTTGGCTTGTCTTCTGCATTTTATATTTATGTTCTATCTGCAGTTTATCGTAACGCTGATGTGATTGCTAAACTGTGAAAATTTAAATAAATTGCTCTAGCATAGAACATACCTAAACTTAACAATTATAATATCTAAGGGGCAGTCCTAAAATCAAGTCTTCGTTGAACTTAATAGGATAAAGGAGCATTGCATACTGACTAAGGACTTAACCATTGTTAATTTAAGTTCATTTGCAAGTAACTTTGGGACTGTTTTCGTAACAATAAGTGGGCTGATCTGATTGGCATGAATATTCATTGAAGTCTGGTGAATCATTGAATGATAAGAATATCTCTCTCCTATCTGAATTGTTGTCCCTACCCCTAATTGTCACCCTTCTTGACGGAAACTTTCCCTTTGATCTTCTTTTGTCTTGCTGACCAGGGCCAAGTTTTCATCTATTGCTCCTTCCTGCTTGCTAGTCTTGAACTCTGTTGGACATTGGATAAACCAACGCTCCCCGTTTGTTTCACGACATGGACTATCCGCCTCTTGTGGATCCTTATCTCTGGCGATGCGATCATTGACTAACACCTACGGGTTTTTGTCTAATGGCAATCATGATTCCCAACAAGTGGTATCAGAACATAGGTCACGAGTTCGATACACACCCGGCTCGTGTTGGGGGGGGAGATTGTTGGACATTGGATAAACCAACGCTCCCTGTTTGTTTCGCGACATGGACTAACCGCCTCTGGTGGATCCTTATCTTTGGTGATGCAATCATTGGCTGACACTTATGGGTTTTGGTCTAACGACAATCGTGATTCCCAACAAACTCTTTACTAGTCTCCTCTTGGATGCAGTCATCCCAATGTTTCTCCCACTTGGGAAGATGTTCCCAGGCACATATGCCCATGATGAAAGGTCCCCAAGCCTTGGTGAACCCATTCAGAGCAACATTCACTAGCTTTGCATCCTTTCAACTTCACCAATAGTTGCAAGCTAGTCACAAATTTGTGTTATCCTCATAAGGTAATTGGTCATATCGTCGGAGGGGTTCATTCTACACTCTCTAAACTTAGTTTTGAGAATTATTTGCTAACGCATACTATCACTTTGAAAAAGCAATATCAAGGGATCAAACATCTCTTTAGATATGGCCTTTTCTGCAACATGCATAATAAGATGATCCTTAATAGCTTCAAGGATCACCCTCTGTTCCTTTATGTCCTTGAAGCTTCTTATCCCACGTTGCTTGTATCGTAGAGTCTACAGCTGCTGATGTTACCACCACTGGCTTTTGGGTCCTCCATGAGGTATGCATTGAATCTAGAGGAAGGTTGGACATGAATTCCAATAAGTCTTGCTCCTTGAAGATCACTGAGATTCTTGCCTTCCATGGCAAGAATTTTGAAACCTTGTCAAGTTGATCCTCAACTTTCACACTGGTTACTGACAAGGTTGTCTTAAGCTTCATCTCTCAAGCTCGCTAAAGTAACTTGAAAATAACAATAGATCTGCTTTTCTCTTAGAGCAATTGCTTTGATACCACAATACATTATCCTAAAACCAATTATCTAAGCAAACAAACAATCTAGTGAAAGAAATTGACAACAAAATGCTCAAAAAACTAGTCGTAGGCTTCCAATTCTAGATTGTTGGAAGTGGTCATTATCTTTTCTCTTTCACATAATGGGGGGTTTTCTTCAAAAAAATTTCCCATCTTGTTGACCTAGATGATTGCTCCTCTATGATCTTTACTGTCATATTTGGTAATTCATTCTTAATTCGTTGATGATTTTTGTTTGGGATTCTAGTGTGATATTGACTACCTGAAAAGAATATCTTAGGATTTCTTGATGGTCATGTTCACTTGCATTTTGTGGACTAGTTATCGACTTTTGATAAGGAAAAGGTTGTACTACTAATGTGTCTATCTTCTCCATAAGTTGACTAATTTGTTCACTATGGTCATTAAGCGCTTTAGTGGTTTCGTCGATTCTATTGTCTCTATATAGTATTTTATCCATCTTCTCAATCAATGTTTTTGTCCTATTAATTCTATTTGCGACTTTTCCAAGTTGTTGAGAGTCGACAATATTGCACATCATTGACTTCATCTCTATAACAATTCATGTCGGCTTGTAGCTCGTCGTTGTTCATCATTTTAAGTTTGGTCTTATTTTTCTCGGTGGAACCCATTTCTTTTCTTTTTATACATATATATATATATATATATATATATATATATATAATAGACTTATTAATATTATATTATTATATTAGTAATTAAACTATATAATTATACAATTAAACTATATAACTATTAATTAAATTAATTTAAGTAACAATGGTTTAAGAAACGGCAAGGGACAAGAAACAATGACTGTAGGGGGGCATAACGGTCAAGGTATAACAGAAGAAAAATAGTCAGCAGAGATTTGGTGACAACGAGGGAACACAAGTTTGTTGGCAGAAGTGATGTCAACGGATCGAGTCAGGACTGTGGCGAGGAGACGAAGCATTGGTTTGTGGCATGTTTGACATGGTGGCGAGGCACACAGGCGTCAAGGGACGAGGCTATTAGCGAAAGTGAAGTCAGCGGGGGGAACAAGAGTGGATCAACTATGACAAGCGAATTGCATTGGAGTTATGGTGGGGGACGAGGCACTATTTTTGCAATAGATTTGACTAGTGAGGAGGGTAGGGTGGTTACAACCAGGCGCACAGATGGGGAATGTAAAGCAGCTGGGTAGGTGGGGGGGAGGTTTGATAGGGTGGCCAATAGTGAAATGAATACGAGATCGAAACAATGAGGGATGAAATAAATAGTGACAGCGACAAGTGAAAGAGACGTGGCATACGAATAGTCTATGCAGCAGTTGAGCGACCAGAGAGTCGATTGTCTCTTATACAATTGTTGTGAATATAATATAATATATAAAAATAATATAAATAATAACAATCATAATAATTAAATAGTAATTAGTTATTGAAAAGACGTGTCCTTTTGCCTAGTATATAAGCAGGGCCCTCATTTACAACCATCCATATTCAACATATTCTTCATTCATACATTTATACAATATATTTTTTATTCCTAAAATGGATTCTTTTATTGTATTCCAAATATCTTGGACTATTTGACGTGCGTATACAAACTCATTCTTTACTTAAGAAAGAGAGAGAGAGAGAGAGGGAGAGTGTGTGTATCCATTTTGGGAACAAAGAATATAGTGTTTAAATGCATGAATGAAGAACATGTTGAATATGGATAGTTATAAATTAGGGCCTTGCTTATATACTAGGCAAGGTGTCCCCTCATGAATAGTCATGTCCTTTGGGACATGTCTCTTCAATAATTAATTATTATGATTGTTATTATTTATATTTATATATATATTATTTTTAAATATTATATTCATAACAAAAATCATCAGCAAAAGTACGGATGTATTTATCTCCCCCAAGAGATTGAGTGGTCATAAGCTTGAAAATGTCACTGTGAACCACTACAAGAGGTTGAGACACATGTCTTCTCCTTATGAAAGAAATCATACCACTAGGTGGTTATTTATGGAGGGTCTTTAGCCATCTACAAAAGGCACATATGTCACAAAGATCCAAAGTTTGTATGACCCAAACATCGATGCCACAAACTACAAGTATCAAGCAAACTACTATTATCAGCATTAGCCACCATACCAACAAATCTTTTCCATATTAAAAAAGAACTAGGGTTCCCCAACTTGTAAACATCGTTGGATCTATCACTACGTCTAGACCAAGCCACTTTAAAATCATCATCAATGTCCCTTATTACCCAACAATCTAGCTAAAATTCCACCTTTTTATTTATTTGAGGGATGCAATAAATCGAGAGAAGATCCGACCCAAGTCCTCGAATATGGAGGACTCTCCCAAACTAAGCAATGCCAATACGAACATCACCACATGCTGGAATGGGCAAAGTTGAGTTATCACAAACAACACTTTCTCCCCATTGTGCCAATGTCGATAATCAAAGAAAAGGTGTTTGTGTTTCTTCATAAGCTTGGTAGCTCCAAAGATCGCAATCCAATCCTCTGAGGCAGAGAAGAAGCAATATGTAGAGGGCACAGCCAAATGTGCAATATAAGATGGATCCATTGGGTGTTGCAATACCATTATAAGTTCCAAAAGATAAATTAAGGTTTATTCTTCTAGAACCCCTAGAAAAAATGATATGAAATGATGATCCAAAAAAGCCCTAGTTGTACACTATAAAGATAAGATACCACTAGACAATGGTTTCTGAATCAGCCAAGGGAATTCAAAGAGTAACGTTACAGCCACTCTAATAACATGTTGAGATTATAAGAGTAAACAAAAAAATCGATGGAACCAAATCTCACTGAAATTCTGAAATAGCTTCCTCACAAGTGCAGTCAAGAGAGGTTGTTCTAATGTGCTAGAAACAAAGTGCAGAACCCAACCACAAGTGCTTAACATTAAAAAATACATAAGTGCACCTAACAGAAGTAGGCCACAAAAGAGAATGCCAAAATTATATGTCCTTTAGCTTATATCACTCTGTATTCAATTCAAGAAGATCTGAAGATGAGATGACACAAATGAGAACTTGAGTTGCATATATATACAAAATTCAAATGAGCCGTCCCTTCAAGGGGATGGTTATGGCCACACATCCCAAGAGTGTTATTGAACCTGCACATCAGATTTCAGCCTTAACCATACCTAGTAATATAATAAAAGGATAAAGCATATAGAATATGTCCTTGGACATAATTACAGGTAATAATGATACATGAGTTGTGGACATATCTAAAGATTACACTTATAATTCCAACACTCAGATACGAATCTTTTTATGTTTATATAATGAATCCAGGATTTGTTTGAAACATGCAGCTGTTCAAAAAATAATAAAGGAAAATAACACACTTTGCAAAACACTAGAATCCATTTTTAACAGGGTTGTATCTATTGAAAACAACACGGTTGTATACAATGAAGCAAAATGACCACATTACTTGCCTATCTATAAAGAAAAAATCAATGTACTATACTGCAAAGTTATGATGATAAACTTACAAATTTTTCCATTTGAGGCCACTGCAGCAATATTTGAAAATGTTCCACAAGGATATATGCATGTTTTAAAGCCTGTAGCAAGGTTAACACAAAAGAAGACAAAAAGATGATGTTAGAAGCTTGCAAATATGACTATTCAAGATATGCACTACTTATTAAATAAAGATGCTTTCCTCTGTTGCTTCAGCTGCCCAACCAAAAGCCTCTTATTCACAGGCAAGTTCAAAATTCGAAAGAAAAAAAAGGCTTTTCAAGACATCATATGCATTTGTGCAGAAATGCCAATACTCGCTATAGTAGAGGGTGCACCTTCAAGACACAATTCATGTATATATATGGATGTAGGAAGAAGATGATCTGCAGTTACATATAGAAGAGTCCAACAAAGAGAATCTTTCAACTTTATAGATAACATAATTAACTGTCAATCTGTTACTCTTTAATTGAAGGTGAACAGTAACCCAATCCAACGCTGATTATTGTTATAATAAGCAATGTGGTTCAGGCAAGAAATTGGACAACTTTGGAATCCCTCCAGTTTGCATTATCAAGCTAAATGTGTTGTATCTTAAGGTGGGAGATGATTTCTGCCTAGTCAAGTAAAAGTGGGACAAAGTTGTCTTTAGGTTTAATTAAGAAGATCCTCCCAAGATTATACCTCTTACCGCTTGGTATGCATTCATTATGATAGATATATCTACAAACATTTTAATTTGATCTAAACCATAGCAACTAGATACCCATATGTGTTTGATCACCATTTGTCATGATTCTGAAAGGGTGTGAGTTGTTGCTTCCATCTGACATTACTGACTTTATATTTATGTATAGTAGAATACCAAGCCCTCATGTAGGATTATTTTTTGTTTTTATGTCATTCAGTCTTTTATAGCAAAAACCTCAATGACGACCTCATTGTTGCTTTACATTACATTTGCCTGAACCATGTTGATAGCAGCTGTTTCCTAAAGGAATTTGGTTCTTAGGCAACCACATTATATTTAGCCCTCCCTGTGTTTGAGTGAAACATGGGTGACGTATATTTTATATTATGTTAACTCAGTCTTCGTATGCTTCCAGCATCAATATATATATGGAGACAACAACTAAATCTAGTTAGACCCAAAAACTTTCCATTTCAGTTTACAAGAAGTATATTCTTCCCCATGGATTAATTCTAGATGGTAATTTCCAAACCTGTCTATAGCTTCAGTATCATGAATTCCTTCTATATAAATACATGAAAACAAACAAAGAGTGCAGAAATAAAAGAATGATAGTGGAATGAGAGGGAAAATCAAGGAATAGATAAAAAGGTTGGATGTTCGACAAAACTGCAAGAATAGATTGAAAGATAAGATTTTATTAAACCTTCTGCAAAGTCAACCAGCCTATGGGACAAGATGGCTTGTATACTATGCAACATTTCACATAAAATTCAAAAACACAGCAATGCAAACCTAAAGATTACAACAAAAGAATAGAACAAAGCGATCGCATGTCCAGGTCAGCATTCAAAAAAAAATTGGACTAATCTGAGTTGGTCTCCTTTGCTCTGAACTGGGATGGGTTTGTCCTTCCACTGTTGATTTCAGTACTATGTCTCTACCATGCATCGGTGGTGCAATGATCGAGAGTTCTCTATACCCTTTGTAATGAACCAAGTAGTTTGTTATGAGAAAGATATGTGCATAGGAAATCAAACATTGTTGATCATCATCCTTACTGGGACGCTCATACACCACAGGTGTCTAAGACCAAAGACTACATAATATTAGTGGTTGTGGCAACAGGTAGTGGTACATCTATATTGTCACCGTGCTCATTTAAGAAATAACTAACATTACTATTTTTTTTAGAAGAATCTTCGGCGAAAATCACATAGAGATATTATTTTGTCGACGTGTTTCGAACCAACCAGTGTGGTTCATCGTCAGGACAAGTTGGGGAGTCAGATCATGGCTGCAAAATAAATAGGGAGTGCAGATCTTCAAACGGCTAGGTTTACCATCAACAGCACTCCCTAGTCGTTTGAAGATCTGCACTCCCTATTTATTTTGCAGCCATGATCTGACTCCTCAACTTGTCCTGACGATGAACCACACTGGTTGGTTCGAAACGCGTCGACAAAATAATATCTCTATGTGATTTTCGCCGAAGATTCTTCTCAAAATTGATATGGATCACAGAAGCCTAAATTCTTTAATTACTATTTTTACTGATAATCATCCTATTTATGCCCAATAAAAATATGTTACAGTCCTGCCATACATTTCCATTGAAACTTGGAACTCAACTGGGAATTTGAAATAAGAAACCAAAACCTTATTTAATATCATGACAAACAACATGAAACAAAGTGGATAGTACAGAAGCAAACAGGACAAACATAAAAGCAACTAGAATTGCATATATATGGTGGTACCTGCATGTGTATAAAACTTGCTATTATTGGAGGCAGATCGTCCTTGGTGCATGATATTAAGACAATAAGAAAAAAATAATATGGAACGAAAAAAATAATCAAGCAAAAAGACCAGGGTAATGTGATAATAGCACATCTAGGAAAAATCTAGAAGACAAACCTTGGTTTTTTCATTGGATAGCATTGTTAGTAATCCAAAAAGTAGGGAGCTAAACATTGCCAGTAATAAAATATGACAAAACCTAGCGTTTACAAAGCATACACACAAAGTATAGTTGATTAAAACTCACACAATCCTTCAGGTAGAAAGGCTTGAGATAAGATATTCAAGACTGCAAGAACTTACATAAGTAGGGCTCCATGCAACAACCAAAGAGATCTGTCTCCCATTCTCCGTAGCGATGAGATCCTCTTTGTGATATTAAGTCACGTCCTGAAGATACTGATGAATCCTGCCTGCATAGACAGCACTGCACCACCCATTAGCTTATGGCTCTATCATTTGTCTTTCTAAAAGAAGAAATTTTTTAAAATCTGAGTACTTATAACTGACCATATCTGTAAACTTAGCAAGCTTCCAACAAGTTACAAAGCTATTTGTCATATTGATGTTTGGCCATATCCAAATGTTACAGAAGAACTAAAAAGCATCATTGAGAGTTGTAAAGAACAAAAATGGCAGTCTAGAGAGGAAGACAATGCAGACTAGAAGAAGACACACAAAATTCAACATTGCATTTTTGGTTGAGGTAACATAAAAAAAAAAAAAAATTGTAAATCACTATGCAATGACAAGATTATGCGGTTACACATGCATATAGCTAAGTGCTGCAGGGACCATCCCCTACTCCAAGTTGCAGTGGCACTTATTGCAAAAACTAGATTTGTAAGTTATTAGTAATTACCGCACATTTAGGTGCCTATTGAAGGTGAGACAAGCTTTAATTGCTACGGTGACATGTGATTCATGGGATGACATGAGCACTGATAGAGATGGTGCTAATGTAGTGAAGGACACTGTTATTAACAGTCACTTTTAGTCACAGCTTAAATATGTTTTGCAATTCACCAAGCCAATTTATTACATTATCAAGTTTGCAAATTCAAAACAGCCAATAATTGGGGAGGTGTATGAGCATATCTATAGGATGTTGGGGCAGATTAAAGACATCGTTGAGCCTAGAGATATCAACTTGTATGCAAAGGTGGAAAAATGATGGGAAATGTTAAACATTCCACTGTGTGCCTTAACATATGTTCTTACAACTAAATAGCATCATGGCTTTCATCACCAGCACCTGGCTGGGGGGCCAAAAGAAAACCACAACAAGATCCAGAGGTTCAGGTTGGTTATATGAAGCATTGGATAAATTAGGCCCTAATGAGGAGTGTGACACCATATGGAGATAGTTGAGCAACAACATCCTTGGCAGTGGTGCCTCTGGAACCAATCCTGCCGCTAGAGATTGAGGGAATTTGTCTTCTCTCGAGTGGTGGAACATGCATGGCAGCACTACTCCACATCTACAATGTTTGACAATATGGGTGCTCTCACAAGTGATGAACACTTCTACTGCAAAGAGGTGTTGGGGCACCTATAGTTTCATCCATTTTGTCAACAGAAACAGGTTGAATGTAAATTAAGCAAAGATATTGGTTTATGTTCATTACAATTTGTGATTGTTGTCCCATTACTATGAGGAGGCAAAGAGAAATAAGGACTTGATGGTTTGGGACAAACATCCAAAGGAGAATAATTTGTAGGATGGAGTGGTGTATTTAGAGCAATTGGAGGATGCTCTTATCTAGGATGATGATGATTATGTTGATATGCCACCCTCATCTAGTGCCTTGATTCCAAAAACATTCAAGTCTTCAACAGCAGCAACATCTTAGTTCCACGGCCACCATCTACTTCACTACCACTATGTGGAGGCCACGCAGCAATCATGGTGGTATAAGGAGAAAAGATTAGTAGATGGATTCACAATTCACTACTTTATTTGTCGTAGTCTATAGATGATAGATTAGAGTCTTAGACTTTGGCGTTGTGAATTTGAACTTTCTAGTCTTCCTACTCCAGTGTGCAGATGGTGGTGGCCTATTTTGTAAACATTATTACCTGGTCATGATGATAGTTGCTAAATAAGTTATTTGATGTTTTAACTTTTAATGGTCTACTTTATATTATATGCTTGAAAATTTGATGTTTGTTTGTAATTAGGGCAGCGTATGTATAGAAGTCTTGTCCTAGCTAAGTATATATATTCTTGATACTTAAGGACAATGTTCAAACTTCTCCATGACAGCGTAGAGGGCATCTCTTATGACAGCGTTAGAACCCTTGCTCCATCACTGCGTTGAGTCTAGGACATCCTCTAGGGCAACGTTTTAGGTTCCATGACAGCGTATTATATTCTTCCATGACAGCTTGCAAGACTCCTCCTTTGACTGTGTTAAGGACTTGCTTCATTAACTGAAAAGTAGGGCAGTGTAGGATCTACAAGAAGACCCTTTTTCTTCCACAACTAGGGCACTAGCGTATATCCTAGAGCACTCCCTCTAGATCTCTTCTTCATCATACCCAAAACAGAATGAAGAGAGATCACAAGAGTGTGTGTGGCAAATGACTTAAAGTCCTCTTCTATTTATTCTAAAACGTAGAGGATAAGTGGGGGCAATCTGGTTGCTGGCCAACCTTGATGAATTGTCCCATAACACAAATAAATTCATATCTCCACGAATACATGTCGGAATCGGATGATCTTTAGATCAATCCTACACCTCTCGACGAGAGGAATCCAAGAAAAATATCAGCTGCCATGAATAAGAAGACCCACATGGATTTTGGCCCTAGTTGCCAATTTTAACACTCCCTCTCAACTAGGGAGAACTCCATCTGCTAATCCATTGCCAGACTATACTATCTCTGCTATCAGTGGCCTACACTGCTCTGCTCTACTAATCCATCTGCCAGACTATACTATCTCTGCCATCAGTGCCCTACACTGCTCTGCTCTGCTGAACTATGAAGAAGAAGAAGTGATCGAAAATGTATCATACCATCCTCTACTGACCCGAAGTCAGTCCCATATAAAGAGAGTGTCTCATACCACTCTTACTGATCTAAAATTAGTTCCAAATAAAGAGAGTGTATCATACCACTCTTACTGATCCGAAATCAATTCCAAGAGAGAGTGAGTTATATCACTCTTACTGACCCAACGTCAGTGCCAATTGATCCTAGATCAATATCATCCTAGCATAGGGAGTATGCTAGTAACATGATGTGTCCATCAGTACTACTATGATCCCTATCCTCATTTCCCTACTCATTGGCCAGATGAGAGGTACTTCCCATGAATCCCAGACTGCATGGGTAGGATGTCTCAGCGGGAGAAGGATGAACCACTCATCCTGCCTACATGTCGCCAGGGGTATCCCAAGGGAAGGTTGAACCACTCACCCTGTACAAAACAAATCACTAACAAATCACTAGGGGCAGGCTGAACCACTCGCCCTATGACCGTGTCTCAGCCAGAACGATGACCACTCATCCTGCCTACATAGCAGACCACTAAGGGAACACTGAACCACTCACCCTATGGTTGCTCATCGCTCCAAGATGTACCCCCAAGCCCCCCGGAGCTCGAGAGCTTAATGTCCATATCATACAGGACCCTTAGGAGAGAGTCTCTCCACGACTCCTAGTCGTTCTCGGAAAGTCAAGAATTTGACCTACACATCAGTCCCAATGCGGTGGAGCCTTCTTGCTCCTCAATGTACCATGTTCCAGATAAAGTGGTACCTGATGTCTATATGCTTGTAGCGATCATAGAACACGGGGTTCCACAACAATCAAATCCCCCTCTGGTTGTCACAGAAGATCACAATGGTATCTAGCACGTGTCCAAACAGCTCATTGAAGAGCTTCCACAACTAGACAGCTTCACACAAGGCCATACTCGCAGCTATGTATTCAGCCTCAACAGTGCTCAAGAGTCAAAACAGCTGTCTTTTGCTTCCTACTCATCCAGGATATCGAATCAGAACCAAAGAGAACCAGCAACCAAAAGAGCTCTTGCGATCCTCCACACTTCCTGCCCAGTCAGCATCAGAATAATCGTCCAGCTTCACTTTTTCGACAGTGTATCTCAATCCATGAGAGATTGTGCCTTGACGATATCTTAAAAGATTCTTGGCACCAATCCAGTGAGGCTCATCCATCTATGAGCTCAACATGCTAACTGCAAAACATATATTCAGACGGGAGTTCACCAAGAACATTAATGCTAGTATGAGTTTATGGAACTTAGAGGCATTTCCCAAATCAAGTCCGGCATCACTACCACATAACTTCTTAAAGTTAGGCTTCATCAAGGTAGTCACGAGCTTGCAATTCACCATTCCAAATCCGGAATCCAACTCCCTCTTACTTTTGCAAATGAGAGGGTCTGCACCTGTTAAAAAGAGGTCGTCCTCATAAGGTGC
Organism: Pinus taeda; assembly: GCA_000404065.3. Classification (NCBI taxonomy): domain Eukaryota; kingdom Viridiplantae; phylum Streptophyta; class Pinopsida; order Pinales; family Pinaceae; genus Pinus; species Pinus taeda. Next base: position 129,530 of record APFE030440173.1, on the reverse strand, counting down.
CAATATGAGAGGTCTATCATCCACAACCTTCAAGCAATGGTTTGGATTGACTTCACTCCTAGTGAATCTCAACTTCATCAGATAGTTGTTTATCCTTTCATACCAAGCCCAGGGTGTTTGCTTCAAGCCATAGATGGCTTTCTTCCACCTGCATACATGAGATTCCCGATCATGAATCTCAAACCCCTCGGTTTGTTCCAAATCTATGGACTTGCTACATGAGGGGAATGGTCCCCTCGTAAGTTTTCCTTCGGTACATCTCAGACATGTACCTCCATGCTCTTCCTTGAATTCAGGCATCCCGGTCACCATCCAACTCACATCGGGTAGTGCCTTACAATGAAGATGGGCAAACCTCCGGTGCCATTGAAGAGATGTGTCACATGACATGGTCCCCAATGGACTTCCTGCAACTTCATACAAATTTCCAACTTTGAGCCCATGATTAAAAGCATCTTGAAAATTCTATTTTCAAACACGTACCATTCGAGCGATGAATGCCACCTTGAAACCTTTGACTTCCATTGCCGAAATGGACACCAGGGTCTTCTTGAGATCAGGTACATAAAGAACTTCTTGTAAATGAATCATGTTACCCTCATTCAGTTGAGTGGTAACGTTCCCTACACCCTTTCCGGGATAGGTGGCATTGACTACAAGTATAATCTCCATGATTGTTTCCTTCTCTATCAAATTAGAGAGAGCTTCCTTCTATTCGATGAAGTGCCTTGAAGCACTATTATCAATAAGCCAGATTCCCAAAGAGTCTAGAGAAGTGGTGGAGAGGGCCAATATAAGATAATACTCCTTTAGCTTATCAGAAACAACATTTGATTCTAGAGTTCCTTGCTTTCTTTGAAGAGTCAGCCATTTCCTTGATGACCTGCATTCCCTTTTTCTTTGCCATTGTACCTGTCATTCCTTCGATCATTGAAGATGCCCCTGGAATGATTGTTATCATCATCAAGTAATGTGTCCCTTCTATTTGGACACTCCTTCGCATAATGGCCAAACTTATTGCAAGCAAGGCATCTGCCTTTCCTTCCACCCTTAGATCCGAACTTCCTATTTAAGTGACCTTTAGGTAGGCCACCAAATGCTACCGTTGCGCCACTTTGATAATCTTCTTTGATTCAACTTCACCCTTGGCGAATTTGAAGTTGGATGAGGAACCCATTGAGACTTTTTTCCATTTCCAACTGTCTTCGGTGATTGCTCTTTCACTCTTGCTTGGGCTTTGTCTTCGCCTCACCTCTAATACCATGTTAATTTTAGATATGTTCTATGCTTAAAGCAAATTTACTTCAATTTTCCATATTAGCTCAATGTCAATTCTAGATTAGCAATCACATTTAGCATGATAGTAAAATGCAGATAGAACATAAACATAAATCGGAGAGGACAAGCCAAGACAAGGGACATAAGATGTGGCGCCAACCAGGGACAAACCTCAATGTGGGGAACCCCTTGATCAATTCTTCTTATGTTCTTCAATAGTTTAGCAAAGAGAGAGATAGTACATATACATCAAAAGTCAACATTTTGACTTGACAAAATAAGAGTAGAGATCTTCACTATGAAGATAGCACATGAGGTAGTTGATATGAACTCAGGTGAAGGCATAATGCTTCAACTGATACTTCAAAGTGACGCCATAACCATGCTACACATATCACTGTTGCACCTCATCATCATGCTGCACTCAATCACTATGATGCATCCTTCATGTTGCACTGTTGTACCCTTCATCACCATATTACACCACTGTCATGCTGCACTATGTTGCACCATTCATCACCATGTTGCACTATTCATCAACTAGTTACACTAAATGCATATCAGCCTTAGCTGCTTGCTATGGTTTGCAGCCTAGCAGAGCAATTAGGCCATAGTAGCAGACTCCTTCAACAAGTCCAAACAAACAACTTTTCTTTCAGTCCTCTAATATAAAGACAACTCCTCCTAATTCATGCCCTAGTACAGCAGTCTTTAACACTACTATTGTTGGGCTTCTTTGCCTATTTGGGACAACGAATTGGGGCTGCTATAAGCCTGAGATTAGGGCCTCTTCTAGGCCTCCTTACTGTGACTTAGGGCAGCATATGTATAGAAGGCTTGTCCTAGCTAAGTATATATATTCTTGATACTTAAGGACAATGTTCAAACTTCTCCATGACAGCGTAGAGGTCATCTCCTATGACAGCGTTAGAACCCTTGCTCCATCACTGCGTTAGAGTCTAGGTCATCCTCTAGGGCAACGTATTAGGTTCCATGACATCCTTCCATGACAACATATTATATTCTTCCATGACAGTGTGCAAGACTCCGCCTTTGGCTGTGTTAAGGACTTGCTTCATTCACTGAAAAGTAGAGCATCGTAGGATCTAGAAGAAGACCCTTTTTCTTCCACGGATAGAGCACTTCATGGCAGCGTATATCCTAGAGCACTCCCTCTAGATCTCTTCTTCATCAAACCCGAAACAGAATGAAGAGAGATCACAAGAGTGTGTGTGGCAAATGACTTAAAGTCCTCTTCTATTTATACTAAAACGTGGAGGATAAGTGGGGGCGATTTGGTTGTTGGCCAACCTTGATGAATTGTCCCATAACACTGTTAAAATTTGGGTGCCAAAGGACTAGTGGTTCCCTAAGGCTTTGATATTTGGCCTAGGGAAAAATGTCAAAATTTATTTTTACTTTTCTCCTAATGTGACTTTACAAGTGGTAAAGTCAATTTAATTTAAAAGTGACTTTATAAGTGGTAAAGTTACATTTCAATTTAAAAGTGACTTTATAAGTGGTAAAGTTACATTCTAATTTAAAGGTGACTTTATTAAAGTCAATGAAGATTAGAAAGTGAAAAGGTGACTATGGAAAAAAAAGGCTAAGTGGGTCTTTATTTAAGTGAGTGAGTTAAAAAATAGAAAGTGAGAATTAAATGCACATTTATTCTCATCCCTAGATCTAAATGAATCTCAGCCATTAGATCTTAGGGTAACCCAAAAGGTCACTTAGAGAGTAAAAAGAGAAGAAAAGAGAAAAAGATCATTCATTCTTTCATGAGCATTTGAGAGACAAAGAAGAGAGAGCAAGGAGAAAATTTCTAAGCAGTGAGGAAATGAACGAGAGCAAGCAAGAAGACATTTCAGCAAATCTGTGCAACAGCGTTTATTGGCACACATCCCAAGGCAAAACCGTATAGCAAGAGAAAGAGACAAATATCGAGGAAGAGAGATAGTAGCAAGGGCACGAATTTTGAGGCAGTCGTATTGTTGAAATTCGCACAGCACGTACAATCCGTACAACAATTTCTAGGCACGTTTTTCGAGGTAGTCGTACAACATTTAATGTTCTTTTATTGCTGGAAAATTTATGTTTTGGCTATTTGCGGATTGGCACGATTTTCGAGAGGGAATTCAAGCACGGAAATCAAGATAAGTTGTAATTTGTGGTTGCTGGAATTTTTACTGTGTATTTCAGTGTCTCTGTAAAACCATTTTCAGAAATAAAGAAGAGCTCTCAAACTGGTTTTCCCCAAGAGTTGAAGGGGGTTTTTCCAAGGTCACATTGACCAAAAATCACAATGTTATTTTCTATGTGTGGCTGTCATAATTTTGCTGTGTTTTATTTCTGCAATTTCAGCAGTTGTGAAATCTCTAAATTTGTGTTTTCAGAAAATATTGTCATTTCCAAATTTAAGAATTTTTTTATCATGCTTGGATTTAGAACTAAATGCATGAAGTGATAAGGAAAACTGATAACCGGAGTGGGGGTTGAAATTCTTCATGGTATAAGAGCTTGGTTGGCTGAAAAGTGCAGTTTGGAATAGCAAAGTGAAAATTACAGCACGCTGATTTTTACACAGAAAACAGAAACCTTTACCACAGATTTGAAAATTTCAGTTTGGTATGACAATGAAATATGTTTTTGGGTTTGAGAGTGGAAGACAGGTTGGATGGGCAAAACAACTACAGTGTATGGAAGGAAAGAATCCAGAGCATCTTTTAGGAAGCAGAAGTTTGGGGCATTATGGTAAATACCACACAGAACCCAGTTGTAGTACATGCTAACCCTGCACAGTTGTCAGAGTTTAAGAAAAAGATTGATTCTGGAAGGAATCAAAGACCATGTCACTCCTCATCTGAGAGGAAAGACTTGTGCACATGAGATGTGGACAGCCTTGACTAGTCTTTACTAGAGCTCAAATGAAAACAGAAAAATGGGTCTACATGAGAAATTAAAGGCCATTAAAATGGCTAAGGCTGACAGTGCTACAACATACCTCACAAAGATCACTTCAGTGAGAGATGAGTTGGCAGCCGTAGGTGAGATCATTGCACCCACTTAGTTGGTGAGGATTGCTTTGAATGGTCTTCCCAAGACTTGGGAGAATTTTGTGGATGGTACTGTTGCACGAGAAAACCTTCCAGATTGGGAGAGGTTGTGGGATGATTGCATTCAGAATGAGATCAGAAAGAACCATCTTGGAGCAGCCAAACAAATGGACGAGGATGACAATGTGACATTGTTAGCAAGAGGCAAGAAGAGCAGAGCAAAGAAGCAAGCTTCCAACAGTGGAGGCAAAGGCAAACGTAAAGGCAAGCAGCAGAACAAGGAGGACTATTCCAAAGTCAAATGTTGGAATTGTCAAAAGTTGGGACACTATGTTGTTGTGTGTCTGGAGAAGAAGAACAAGAAAGGGAAAGACAAACCCATGGTAGCTTCTGCGGAGATAGAGAGCTTCTCAGAGAGCTTTAATCTGGAGTTTGGGTTCATAGCTTGTGAGGCCACTAGTGTAGGATCACCTGCCATTCAGGTTCAGAGGGAGTGTACATTCCCCGCTACTAGCAAAGCATCTTCTAGCATTTGGTATGTTGACAGTGGCGTTTCCCGCCACATGACAAGAATCAAAGAGTACTTCTCATAGAGGGTGATACTGATATGCAGGTAGTACTTGGTGATGACAGCATTGTTAGAGCAGTCGGTGTGGGAACATTGACATTTGATAAGAGACCCAAACCTCCCTTGAAAGTGTCAAATGTTCTATATGTGCCTGGAATGAAGAAGAACCTGATATCCATCTCGGCACTTGAGGACAGAGGGAATGATGTGTTGTTCAGGAGAGGGTAGGTACTTATATATCCTAGGGGAACTCCAGCTTCTTCAACTAGAGAGATTGGTTTGCGCCATGCCAAGGTGTATAAGTTCTCAATCCAGCCCCTGATGGCATTGAATAGCAGCCCCCGAGACATGACCGACAGCAGATCTAGCAGTTCAGAGTTGTGTGAGATTTGGCACCGCAGGATGGGGCACATGTATCATGGGGCCTTGAGCACATTGCAGTAGATCACCACTAGTGTGCCAGATTTCAGTTCTGATCACCTTGATGTATGCAAAGGATGTGCTATAGGGAAGTTTTCTAGATCCCCTTTTCCCAGCAGTGACAGCAGAGCGACCGGAATCCTTGACTTGATTCATACCGATGTGAGTGGTCAGATGTCTCATGTATCCTTGAGTGACTATGAGTACTATGTTTTATTCATTGATGACCACTCAAGGAAGACCTAGATTTATTTCTTGAAGACCAAGAGTGAGGTCTTCAAGTGCTTTCAAGAGTTCAAAGCTCTTGTGAAGACCCATACAGGCAGGAAGATCAAAGTCCTCAGGTCGGACAATGAAGGGGAGTATACACTTGGTGAGTTTGTTGATTTTTGTGCTGAGGCAGGCATTAGAAGGGAGTTCACAGTTCCTTACCTCCCCCAGCAGAATGGGGTTGCGGAGAGGAAGAACAGATCCATTGCAGGGGTTGCCAAAGCCATGCTTCATGATCAGGGGTTACCTTTATTTTTGTGGGCAGAGCCCTGCAACATTGCTGTGTAATTACAAAACTGGAGTCCACATCGTGCCTTGGGGAATGTGACTCCAGAGGAGGCTTTTTCTAGGAAGAAGCCTGATGTTGGGCACTTTTGTATCTTTGGGTGCCTTACATATTTCTATGTCCCCAAGGAGAACAGGACCAAGCTAGAGCCCACTGCAGACAAGGGCATCTTTGTGGGTTATAGCGAGACCTCGAAAGATTATCGAATTTATATTCCTGCTAGGGGAAAGTGGTTGTAAGGCGAGATGTAAAGTTCAAGGAGGAGAGAGCTTTTAGGAAGTCATGGGAGTTAAAGTATCCGGAGTCACCAAACCCTCGAGAGCAGCTGAGTCAGTCACAGGGATCCAGTGATCAGAGATCAGGAGGTACATCGATTACAGTGTCAAGTCCATCAATGAGCAGTGGCTCTCAGAGTCAGGTGGGTGGTTCTTCGGGCAGCATGCAAGGCAGTCCACAGAGAAGTTCACAGGGTAGTCCACTAATGGATAGTTCACATGGTACTTCAGCATCTACAAGCACAGATTCAAGCATGAGGTCAGTTGGCAGGCCTTCAAGAGTTCAGCCTTCTGATGATGGTGAGGATTCTTTCAAATTGGAGGGAGAAGTATGCTCATGGAGAGGAAGCCCAAGTGGCTTCAAGATACCTTGAGCGAGGCCACATCAGTTGTTGGGCCAAAGAGACAAGTTAGAGAGAGTAAACCACCTGAGCACTTTTGTAGTTACATGGCATTGGTAACAAGCATTGTTGACTCCGAGCCTTCTAGTTATGAGGAGGCAGCCAACCAGCAGGTCTGGAGAGAGGCCATGATGGAGGAGTATTCTTCTATTATGAAGAAGGATGTTTGGGAGGTAGTGTCGAGGCCTGAAGGTAAATCAATTGTTACTTCCAGATGGCTCTACAAGATAAAGCATGCTACAGATGGCAGCGTCAAGAAATTCAAAGCTCGATTTGTGGCGAGAGGGTTCTCACAGATAGAGGGAGTTGACTATGAGGAGACCTTCGCTCCCGTAACTCGGTATACATCTATTCGCTCCATTATATCGAATGCAGCAAAGATGGGTTGGAAGATCCAACAAAAGTGAAGACCGCATTTCTCAATGGCTTCATTCAGGAGGAGGTTTATATTGAGCAGCCGCGGGGCTTTGAGGTGCATGGGAAGGAGTCCCATGTATGCAGATTGAAAAAGGCACTTTATGGCCTGAAGCAAGCTCATAGAGCTTGGTACTCGAGGATTGATACATACTTGCAGCTGTTGGTTTTCACAAAGAGTGAGGCTGATCCGAACCTATACTTCATTGTGGTGGGTGAGGAGCCTCTCATTCTGGTGTTGTATGTTGATGACTTGATCATCACTAATGCAGAGAGACTCATTGAGGGCTGCAAGAGAGATCTTGCTTCAGAGTCTGAGATGAAGGATATCAGCTTGATGCATTATTTTCTGGGATTGGAGGTGTGGCAGGAGGAGGGGCATTTCTTCCTAGGACAAGGGAAGTACATTGTGGATATTCTTAGCAGATTTCACATGGAGGACTGCAAACCCATGTCTACACCTATGATCACTAACTAGAAGAAGCTTCACGCTTCTGATTCCGAGTTGGTGGATCCTACTCTATACAGAGAGTTGATTGGTTGTTTGATGTATTTGGTCAACACTTGACCAGATATATGTTTTGCAATTAACACTATGAGCTAGTTCATGTGTGAGCCCAGGAGAGTGCATTGGGTGGCTGCAAAAACACATTCTTTGTTACTTGCAGGGAACTATGGATTTTGGTCTGGATTATAGATATGGTGATGGAATGAGACTGGCAAGGTACACGGATTCATATTGGGCAGGTTGTGCTTCAAATAGGAAGAGTACTTTCGGGTGTTGTTTTGGGTTGGGTTCAGTTGTTGTGTCGTGGATCAGCGGGAAACAACAATCAGTTGCATTGAGCTCAACAAAGGCAGAGTATATGGCTGCTAGTTTGGCTAGTTGTGAGGCCATATGTTTTTTGGTCAGGCATTGAGACCTATAGTAATTTACTGTGATAATCAGAGTTGCATAAAACTCACGGAGAATCCAGTTTTTCATGACAGGTCAAAGTATATTGAGATCAAATATCACTTCATTAGAGACTATGTCCAAAAGGGAGCTGTCAAGCTTGAGTACATTCCACAAATGAACAGGTAGCGGACATTTTCACCAAAGCCTTACCACGGGGCAAGCATGTCTACTTCAAAGACAAGATGGGAGTGGTGACGAACACTTTTCTCGATAAGAGGGAGTGTTAAAATTTGGGTACCAGAGGACAAGTGGTTCCCTAAGGCTTAGATCTTTGGCCCAGGGAAAAGTGTCCAAAATTATTTTTACTTTTCTCCTAATGCGACCTTATAAGTGGTAAAGTCAATTTAATTTAAAAGTGACTTTATAAGTGATAAAGTTACATTCTAATTTAAAAGTGACTTTATAAATGGTAAAGTTACATTCTAATTTAAAGGTGACTTTATTAAAGTCAATGAAGAATTGAAAGCGAAAAAGTGACTATGGAAAAAAAAAGGTTAAGTGGGTCTTTATTTAAGTGGGTGAGTTAAAAAATAGAAAGTGAGAATTAAATGCACATTTATTCTCATCCCTAGATCTAAATGAACCTCAACAATTAGATCTTGGAGTAACCCAAAAGGTCATTAGAGTGTAAAAGGAGAAGAGAAGTGGAAAAGATTATTCATTCTTTCATGAAAATTTGAAAGAAAGAGAAAAGAGAGCAAAAAGAAAATTTCTGAGCAGTGAGGAAGTTAAGGAGAGTAGCAAGAAGACATTTTAGCAAATCTGGGCAAGCGTTTATTGGCATGCATCCCAAGGCAAAACTGTATAGTGGGAGAAAGGCATAGATATCGAAGAAGAGGGACAACATAGAAATCGAGGAAGAGGGACAACAGTAAGGGCACGAATTTCGAGGCAGCTTTGGGCACGAATTTTGAGGAAACCTTATTGTTGAAATCTGTACATTCCGTACAACAAGTTCTGGGCACATTTTTGAGGTAGTCGTACAACATTTAATGTTGTTTTATTGCTGGAAAATTTATGTTTTAGCTATTTGCAGATTGGCACAATTTTTTAGGTGGAGTTCAAACACGGAAATCGAGATAACTTGTAATTTGTAGTTGCTGGAATTTTTACTATGTATTTCAATTTCTCTGTAAAAACATTTTCAAAAATAAAGAAGAGCTCTCAAACTGGTTTTCCCCAAGAGTTGTAAGGCTTTTTCCAGGGTCACATTGACCAAAAATCATAGTGTTATTTTCTATGTGGCTGTCATTATTTTGTTGTGTTTTATTTCTGCAATTTCAGCAATTGTGAAATCTCTAAATTTGTATTTTCAGAAAATATTGTCATTTCCAGATTTAAGAATTTTTTTATCATGCTTGAATTTAAAACTAAATGCATGGAGTGATAAGGAAACTGATAACCGGAGTGGGGGTTGAAATTCTTCAAACACAAATAAATTCATATCTCCATGAATACATGTCGGAATCGGATGATCTTTAGATCAATCCTACACTTTTCGACGAGAGGAATCCAGGAAAAATATGAGCTGCCATGAATAAGAAGACCCACGTGGAGTTTGGCCCTAGTTGCCAATTTTAATAGTAGTGGACAATCCCTTTCTTGCTAGGAGGGAGTGTTGAAGTTTATGATGGCTTTAGAAGGTCTTTTGCATAGGCTTGGTGTCTTAGCATGTGGAAGATGATTTATTGCCTCTTTAGGTGCTTGCATGGTGGAGTAAGTGATTTATATCTTCTTTTCTAAGTCTAACTTAGAAAAATATACTTATTAAAGATAATTAATTATTGTGGACTATTACTTCGTTTTCTAAGGATAAATAGTTTAATTATTTAAGTGACTTAGAGGATGATCTCAACTATTGATCTACAAGATCTTCTAGAAGGGAGATTAGGGTTAGGGATCTCGGCTTAATGAAGATTATAAAAAGAAGCCTAAGAAAGAGGTGAAGACACAAGAGAGGAGACACAACAAGAGAAAACGATTTTCTATAGTACGAGTGGCTTAGTAGATTGAAGCGCAAAAGAGGAAGACTACGGGAGACTTCGAGAGAGTATCTAGGAGGCCCAATTGTTGGAGATTGCAAGGCCAAGTTGCAAAAGGGAGAGGAAGGTCAATTTAATTCGAAAAGTCAATTTTCCAAGGTCGACTTTCCTAAGGTGTAGTAGCAGCTCGAAGGAAAGGTGTTGAATGGTGTTGTCATTGATGCCAACATCAATCTTTGAATGCTCTTAATATTTATCTATGGGTTGCATTGATTGGAAGCTCCAATGGTCAAGAATCGAAGCACTTGCGATGTGGTCATGATGCCCAGTTGTTGGGCATGGAATCCCCCAAGGCATGTTTTGGGGCTTAAAACCCAAATTTTGACCGAATCTTGTTGTAAAGCTCCGCGAATTGTGGGCGCGCGGCACGAAAGTATGTTAGAGTCACAGAGTTGTCCACCCTAGTTTTGTAGTGTAATATCGGTTAGATAGACCTACCCATGGTCCGCAGACCATGGGATTGTATAAATAGAGTGAGGCTCTAAGTGTAAAAGAGGAAGTAGCTAATAATGAAGGAAAAGAGGAGCATGAGAAGTCTAAGTGGTGGAGTCAAAGTGTAGAGTGTGTTTGTGAGTCGTAGAGTAGGAGAAGGCTCTGCAGCTGTGTGCGCAGAGACCTAGTAGTCTGCAGCTGTGTGTGCAGAGGCCTAGTAGTCTGCAGCTGAGTGCGCGGACCCCTACAGCTAAGTGCGCAGGGTGAGTCAAGTCTGTAACCATGGAAAGAATCAACAAAGAGAAGTTTTGCTATAATTTTGTGTATCTGTTCTTGGGTTAATGCATGATTGATATAATTTGCAAATATACAGTTTATTTACTATGCGCACTGTATGAAGGTTCTATGTTGTTAAGTATAACTTAAAGCACTCAAGTAAGCAAAGATAATTAACTAATATTGTAACTTAGGGTAGTATATCAGGCCGCGAGGAACGGAAAGTGCGCGAAGCAACCTGCGCACGGGGACAAACCGCGGACCAGGCGTACTCATCAAACATCTCCAGGGTGCGGAAACCTGGTTCTAGCACCCTCATATACTACTTCGGATGAGACCTCAGTCCGCACTCCGCAGACTGTTGCCGAAAGGGCCAGTAGTACCGAGATTTGTTTGGCTAATTAACTCTGAACCTGGGTCAAGCCTCAACAAACCAACAAATGGTTCCGTTGTCGGGACCGAGATCTCCATAGAGATGTCTGATGTCGTTTCACTGGAATCCGACAAAGAAAGGAATTGAAGAGTGGTTGGACAGAAAGATTCACGAGTTCACAGCGCAAGAAAACAGGAATCCGTGACTATCAAAGGAAGAGTGGCTAGATTGCTACTTGTATACAGAGATCCACGAAATTTTCTTTGCATCCTTCCCTACTGAGTTGTACGAGTGGATTGCGAAGCTAGAAAATAACCAAAGAAGGTGTAAACTTGACAAACCTATTGTGTGGACTCCAAAATTGGTGCGCAGACTAGAAGCATCAGAAGATAAGATCGTGCACGCTGTCGATCACTGGCTGGATTGAATCATAGGAAGATTCATCACTGAATTCGCAGTAGATACTTCAGTCAGCTATAGCGAGGCAAAACGATGCTTCCTCAAGGGACCACGAGGTAAGTACGTTAAATCTTTGAACACTTGAATTAAAATTCTATTGTGTGAAAAGCGGTTTATGCGAATAAATTGATGTTTGGGGCTACGCGGAGTGGGAGAATCTACAGAAACGAAGGTAGCACAGAACTGGAAACTAGCCCCTTGATTTCACCTCCGCGAGAGGGCAAAGAATAGCTCGCGAAGGTTTCGCCAAGAAGTGCAATCAATCTGATAAGGCAGAGAATTTTGTGCATACAACCCCCACCCACACCACCACCAGTTTCACCAACTTCACCCCCAACTTTGCCCATACCACCTTCGCCACCACCGCGAAGTAGTATGGCCAGCGCGATAAAGCTACCAATGTTCAAGGGAGTTGGGAATGAAGATCCGGACCAATTTTGGTTCGTAATAAAAGCTATATGGGAAGCACCGGGTGTCACGGACAACAATATAAACAAGGAAACATTGGTCAACACTCCATAGGATCGCGCACTGACCTAGTACATTAAGCATTCCAATGACAATCCGAATGCGGGGATAGCCGATATCCAGACTCCGCTAAACAAAGAATTTAGCAGGCCGAAATTGGAGGCACGATCCATCATTGGATTCAAGGAAATCACAATGCTACCAGGCGAAACCCCATGGGAGTTGGATCAAAGACTAAAGTGCACAATTCGCAAAGCAAACATGACCCTGACAGATGGGCAACACCATGAATGGTTTGTAGCCTCGTTAACGCTGCATCTACGAAATGCGTTGTCGCAACAAAGGCTAACCACTCAAGCTGAGGCTTTGGAAGTCGCGATGAGATTTCACGAGACTCCCATACAAGATCCTAACCTGGGAGTCCAGCATATTCACGCGCAGTTGAAAAACTTGTGCCTTGAGATGCAAAGTTTGAAACAAGACAGGACAGCTCATCCAAAAGTGTGTGACGAGATATGGTGCGTAAAGTGCAAGGGCCAGGGGCACGACAAGGACCACTGCTCGATGTTCGCGAATTACCTTGCAAGAGGAGGACCAATGCCATTGAGACCGGAGGCACAAGTAGGACCAAGCGCAGCACCTGCATTATGGTGCGTGATTTGTCAGATAGGAGGGAAGCATGTTACAGATAACTGCCATCTATTACAGAAGTATACGTAGAATTCCTAGCAGTTGTTCTATAATTTCTGCAGGTCAGTAGGACATGATGAGCGCACCTGTAGAAGTTATGAACTGATGATGGATCGGACTTCTACCTACAGAGTTCAGGCCGAAACACGGGCCCTTGATCAAAATGCAGGAATGGTGTGCATTGGATTTCAAAGGTGCGGATGAGGCCGAGGTGGAATGGGCCCAGGAAGAGGTCGTGGACAGCTGATATGTTACAATTGCAGAGGACCAAGGCATTATGTCCGCGATTGTACAAATCCAACGAGACCATCATGCTTATATTGTACGCAGTTTGATCATGAGACAGAGGACTATCCAACACTGATAGCGAGGTTGCGCAATAAAGGAGCGCTCTAACTTCCCCCCGACTCAGAGCCTACAAATCATGAGGTCTAAGCCGCATGAGGAAGACCCTAATGTAAATATCGTGCTCCGAAGTGGTATTACGACAGGGGATGACAATGGTAAGCAACCTGAAGAAAGTACTTGGATTCACAAGGCTCCAACGAAGGAACCAAAATTTGATTTGGAACACACTAAGGAGACTTTCATGGAAGCTAAGAGGAGCTTTGCTGATGCCTCCACTTCAGGAAGTAAAGACAGACTGGAGTCGAAAATGGACCCATCAATGCTCACTATGTTCTTGTAGACATACATGAAGCTGTTGTGTTACAGCAAGGCTGTGAAGGGGCTGCAAGAACTCATAACTAGATGTGTTGGGACCGCGCCAGGAGAACCGCGCGTAGTCCGGAAACTCGGGAAGCACACAACACGAACAGGAAGGGAGATGAGATTGACCGCGCAGATCAGGGAATATGAGATGGATCAAGTGATTCTGGATCTAGGATCGGACGCGAACGTCCTGCCAAAGCAAACATGGGAACGCATGGGCAGGCATGCGTTGCAATGGTCTCCTATCCAACTGTGAACGGCAAACCAGCGAAAGATCCTACCCATGGGAAGATTGCAAGGAATCATAGTGGACATCGAAGAAGCAAGCACGCTAGCAGATTTCGAAGTGATAAAGATTGTGGATAACAACAATCCCTACCCCACGCTACTAAGAATAGATTGGGCCACTGACATGAATGGAGTGATAAATCTAAAGAAGCGCAAGATAATTTTTTAGAAAAAGTCACTGCGCGTAGTGGTACCTTTAGACCCTGCAAAGGACTTGCGCTACACAGAACTAGTGCGCGACAACGACAGTGACTACAATCTAGACTGGTCTACAAGATAACCGCGCGAGAGCAAGACTGAGTAAATCCAACCACTATTTTCAAAATCGATCGGCTCAGAACCGACTCGGCCGAGTTGGTCCGAGCTAGGCCAAAAAAAAAGTGACTCGGCCTTGGATTCGGTTCGATCGGCCGGCTCGGCCGAGCCAACGACCTGGCCGGGTTAGAAAAAGAGGCCCAAGCCACAGATGAATTGCCTAGAATAACTTGAGTATCATCAATCAAAAGATTCAATGTTCTTTCAAAAACCGAATTCACTATGACCTTTTAACATGCAAATGAACTTTCTGATTATTGGCTATTAGAATCACAAATGATAGACTAGGAGCCTACAAAATCGGAAATTGAATCCCATAGAAAATTGAGTTTCACCTTGCCAAATGTATAGTTTCTAAAACACAACTCGGACATCAATATTTGCTGCATAAGTGTTAGTTGCAATATTTGTTGCAGAAGTGTCAGTTGACTAGCTGCATATAGCACATCACCAAATCCCACTGACCTCACAAAGACCACAACCTTTCACATCTCCTCTTTTGAAAAGTATTGACACAAAGGTGTCAATTTTAAGCCTAAAGGAAATTTAGAGACAAACATAATTACAGTGATAGAAGAATCTCTCTGTTCGATGAAGTACAAATTAATATATTTATAAATCCAATAATTTGTTCATTTTCTCCTTGTCACCACACCTTATACAATAGTTGTTCTGATCCATGAAATATCATCAGCAATGCCTATGTTTTATAGAATAATGTGGCATCCAATCTTTTGATGCATCATGCAATAGGCATAGTTTATGTCCCATGCACATAAATGTTTTTCTCTATGCATCCTCCTTTTCCTCCAAAACAGAATTCAAGGATTAATCGGATATCCAAAATAGAACATGGAGATTAAGGGTAAGTTAATAAAGCCACTTGAAGTGGATGAACAGGCTGACACTGCTTAATAAAAAAAAGCAATTTCATCCTTACTGTGCAAATTTTTGGACTGAATTTTCCGTGTTCTAATAAGCAAAATATCTTGCATTATTTGTTATGTGTTTTTGTTTTGATCTCGATTCTCTATATCATCATCATGTATGTATTGGACAATGCACTGGATGCCATTTTGATATAATGGATATATACATGAGCTTGCTTTGATCATATGTTGTCTTCTATCTATATTCTAATGTTGTGTGTTTGGAAACATGAATGAAAATCTTTAAAATTATGTTTTTTTATAAAAAAAAATAAATATTTAATGTATTTTTTACAACGACAGAGCCATTGAAATTGAGTCAGTCGAGTTGATACCAAGTCGGAGTCGGAGTCGGAGTTGACCCTCGGCCAAGTCGGTGTCGGAGTCGGAGTTTTAAAACATTGAATCCAACTACAGATAGCCGAATCTCTTGGGAGCGCGAAAGCTCCTGCACATCAGATTCTAACGAGGAGATAGAACAATGACAAAAACAGTTACACGAGGTAACCATGCTCAACTGTAACATAATGACAAGGTCGTTGCGCTACGTAGCAAAAGAGGTTAGGGATCTGCTTACATATGACGGGTTGGGCGAGGTGGATGATTTCCTGAACACATTTGAAGAAGTCTCGGAACAACAGCGTTTAGGCACTCTAAAATGGGTACTGCAAACTACGCCCACAAGGTTGTGGGGTACGCACCAAGAGAGTTTTGAGGACTGGCACGACCGCCGAAGGATGATGCGCCTACGATTTGGGAAGCCTCAGATATGGTTAAAAGACAAGTATTATGAACAAAACGGCCTGCGCACCCACCTTTCCTGGTGGGTACAAGCATATGGTACGAAACTTGCAGGAATACACACAATACTCACGGTAGGAGACACGAGCGATAAGCAGATGCTGGCAAGACAATGGAGCGAACGACCCCTCCGCTTGGACTAGGAAGTATGGTAAGAACAAGCGCACATAAGCATATTCACGCAGAAGCTTTTGACAAAGTACGCAAAGCACTGAACACGGTCCACCATGTGAAGTGGGCTCACTGGGACCTACGCGTACCTGCAGTACTATGGGCTTATATGACAACATGCAAGACACTGACGAGATAGACACCTTTCTGGTTAGTTTATGGTGTGGAAGTTGTCATGCCAATGGAGTATATTGTCCCTAGTCTGCGCATAGCAGCGCTCACAGGTATGACGAACCGCGAAGCCCTAGAAGAAAGACTTGCACAGCTAGAAGAACTCGAGGAGGAACGGTTCCTGTCTGGCTTTGATCAACAGGTGCAAAAGCAGCGTGAGAAGGCCTGGGACGACCGCCATATTAAGTTGCGCACGTTTAAGGTAAATGATTTAGTGCTGTTGTATGACAATAAGTTTGATAAATTCCCGGGAAAGTTCAAAATGCATTGGTTGGGACCATACGTTGTTAAGGAGGTCACAGATGGAGGCGCGGTACAGCTAGTTAAACTAAATGGAGAGCCTTTCCCAGGCAAAGTGAATGGTAGCGACTTAAAGCCCTACAAGGGGGGCCCGACTATCTGACTAGCAAGCAGAAGCACAATCTTCATGCTCCAAGGATCCGAACAAAGGCACGGGACTATGAACAAATGCAGGGCATACCGGCATAGATGCAGAGAAGCAGTTCTGACACAGAGGTCTCAGAATAACGTATGCAGCAGATCCAGCAAGCAGCAGCTCAGTGCATTGTTGACCTCCGCGTAGTTCGAAAATAGTTGGAGGGACTCCGCAAAAAGATCGTTACGCCAACAGAGTGACTCGAGGGCTAGTCATGACGTTTGTGTTGGGGGCCTATTAGACATGGAATCCCCCCAAGGCATGTTTTGGGGCATAAAGCCCAACGTTTGACTAAATCTTGTTGTAAAGCTCCGCGAATTGTGAGTGCGGGTCGCGAAAGTATGTTAGAGTCACAGGGTTGTCCGCCCTAGTTTTGTAATGTAATGTCAGCTGAATAGACCTAACCATGGTCCGCGGACCATGGGATTGTATAAATAGAGCAAGGCTCTAAGTATAAAAGAGGAAGTAGCTAATAATGAAGGAATAGACGAGCATTAGAAGTCTAAGTGGTGGAGTCAAAGTGTAGAGTGTGTCTATGGGTTGTAGAGCAAGAGAAGGCTCTGCAGCTGTGTGCACAGAGGCCTAATAGTCTGCAGTGGAGTAAACAGGGCTAGTCAAGTCTATAACCATGGAAAGAATAAATAAAGAGAAGTTTTGCTATAATTTTGTGTATCTGTTCTTGGGTTAATGCATGATTGATATAATTTGCAAATATAATGTTTATTTACTACGCGCACCTGTATGAAGGTTCTATGTTGTTAAGTATAACTTAAAACACTCAAGTAGGCAAAGATAATTAACTAATATTGGAATATAAGCAAGGTCTTGGGTAATAACGCAGAGCGCGGTGCATAGCCCCTGGGTAGGGCTGCGCGGAGGCCGCGAGAACAGGAAAGTGCACGAAGTAACCTGCATGCAGGGACAAACCGCGGACCAGGCGAACTCATCAGACATCTCTAGGGTGCGGAAACCTGATTTTAGCACCCTCCCATACTACTTCGGGTGAGACCTCAGTCCACGCTCCACGAACTATTGCCGAAAGAGCCAGTAGTACCGAGGTTTGTTTGGCTAATTAACTCCAAACCTGGGTCAGGCCCCAACAAGCCAACACCAGTATTTTATGAAGAATTTGGATAAGAAATTCAATGAAGTTGCAAGCAAGACCATCATCAGTTAATAGTGCTCATCATGTTGATTCCAACAGTAGGTGGCATGCCTCATAACTCCTCATAGTTTATGAGGTATGCCTTATCAAAGGTGGTGCCCTTACGGTGTGGTCAAGGAGCCCAAATTGAATGGTAAAAGGAAGCTTGTTGATTAGTTAAATATTAGCTTTTCATTGAAGACAATTTAATTAAATTATGTGGGTCTTATCCTCCCTCCAGTTGAGGAATTACCTTGCGCAAATCGGCTGGCTAAGGAGGATTTTTTAATAAGGAAACACTTTAGTTCAAGTTGGCTCCACAATCTATGCATTTAAAACTTCAAATTTAAATTTTCTATAAGGTCGACTCATGCTTTTAAGGGGCTAGGCAACCATCCCCTTGACCCTGTTTTTCATCTAATTGGAGCTCGCTTTCCTCCATTTGGATCATTCTTTCACGCCTATCATTAGCACACCTTCTTTGAAATTCAGAGGCCTGTGTAGTCATGAATATCTGAGGTTGTAGGCCAAGTCTTTTGAGTATCTTTGGGTTAAAATGATCATCTTTTAGACTCGTTTTGCGCTTGTTTTCAAGGCTGATCTTGAACTAATCTAAAGCTTATTCGGATTGTTTCTGAGGTTGATCTTGCACTAATCTAAAGCTTATTCGGACTATTTTTGAGGCGGATTTAAAAGGGAAATTTCAGATCTATTGAGAGTATATCCTAAGGTAGGATATAGGCCCCTTTTGACCTTCTTGAGGCCTTATTTAGGCCTTGAGGCAAGAGTTCATTTGCACTTGCAAAGGTCATATTTTTCAGTGGTCTGTCTCTTACCTTCTAAGTTCTAAGCATCTTTCTGTGGAGGACATTCGTTGGATCAGAGATCATTTTAAGGCTGATTTTGAAGTTGATCTAAGACTAATTTAAGACATTGATCCGGGGTACTTCTAAGATCAACCCAGCGTAGATTCTGAGGCCCATCTATGACACTGTCAAGGGATCAGTTTGATGTTTAATCTCGACCTTCCCCAAGCCTTGTCTAAGGTGATTGTCATACTAATTCGAAGCATTTTGTGGATCCATTTCCCAACCATTCAAGCTCACTTTGTGACAAACTTGGCATCCAATTCTATGGCATTTCAACAATTATTTTGAAGCATTCTAAAGGCCCTCTTAGAGCTTGCATTGAGACCCACTTGTGGCACGGCTATTTTTGGATTCTTGGTCTTGTGTGGACAGACCTTGAGTTGTTGTAGGATTGTTGGAAGGCATAAAATATGTGATGAGAATGATTTTAGGACCGATCCAAGCTAGACATGAGATCAAGGAACTATGGTAGCAAAAGGGTTTATAAGGGGCATCTCCAAGGGAAAGAAACTTGACAAAAGTCTTCAGCAATCAATGGCAGAAATGACACACTTCACTGAGGTATGAGACGAATTGTTCAATTTTGTGTTGAGTTGAACATTGAGGCGAGATATTCACTATTTGCAAAGCCTAATCAAAGGTTCCATAAGGGACACATTGACGTTGTCTTCCTAAAACGATCCAAGTTGTTTGAGGTTGTTTTGGAAGTCTTTTTCATGAGCATACATGTGGCACATCTTTGGTTATGTGGGAAGTTGTTCAAGGTCATTTTTAGGGCTAAAGTTTGAAGTGGTTTTAAGCAATGTTGCACGACTGGTACTTGTATAAGACTCGTCATGGCATTGACTAGTCGACTCGTATAAGACTCAGGAACGACCCTTATAAGACTCGTCAAAATACAAAAAACTTGAAATATGGTAAATTTTAAGCACAAATAAGAAACTAATGACAATTCCAATCCATACAAGTTATTAAAACCACAATATATTCAATAATTCATAACGTCATCTCATATCTATAAAAGTACAACATAACATATTCAATTTTTGTAAGAAAAACATTTAGAAACTGAATAAGAAAAGGACTCATGATTCCATAATTAAAATAAAAAAAATGTCAGCAAGTTCAAAATTCAAATACATATGTCATAAATGATAAATGATTGTCTCGTAACAATCTTGAGTCTCATCACTCATGCACAACCATGCCTAAAATAAGCCCTCGTGGAGCTAGTGATAACATCGGAACGCTGAAGCCACTGTGAGGCAAGTGTATTTGGAGTCTCCATTTGAGATGGCAAACTAGAGAGATCCTCAATCTCTTCATCAAGCCAACTCAAATCAGGGGCCTTCTCCTCCACAACCCAATCAGACTCGAAATCAATAGTATCAAATAAAATTGGATCTGTATCCTTTGGTTGCACTTTTATGTGAGTATTCAAAGGTTGTTGTAGATGAAGACCAACTTCTCCAACCTCTCATGCTCCAACCTGTTTCTCTTTTTGTTGTGGATGTGCTCAAACACTAACTAATTGCGCTCACAAGAAGAAGCACATCAGGGTTGACTCAGAACTCTAATGGCGAATTCTTGTAATTATGGTGCCTCAATGCCACAATCTATCCACCAATGAGCTGTAAAAAAATAACAACAAAGATTATCAGTTTGCAATGCCAAACATATAAAAGAGAACTAGCGAAATTACAATCTAAGTTCTAACAATTTTCACTTACAAGGCATTTTCTTGTCCTTGAGACGTTGGCTTGAGCTGAATCCAAACATGTCAATGCTTCCTTGTACATACCTCATTGTATGTTGATTTTGTCCTGAATATCTTAATTCGGGAACATCTTCTCAATGCATATCATGACACCTTTAATCACCTCAAGATCTCTTTGAATATGCTAGACCCCTCATTATAGAATAACCTCGGATTGAGATATGCTCCTGCTGCATGCAATGGTGAATGTAGTTGCATGTTCCACTTGGAATCAATAATTTGCCATATAGGAAGATATTTAGATTCATTTCCCTTATAGAAAGTCTTGTAGGCCTCTTTGGCCCTGTTCATGCCCTCATAAATATATCCCATTGCAGGTTTCTCTCCATCCATCAATCTCAAGACTTTTGTTATGAAACCAGCTCAAGAAAAGATAGAAAAGATAGATCAACGCCTTAGAATTCAGCCTCTTTGAGGGGGCAACCTCTTTTACATTACATAAATGAACAATTCTTGGATGATTCAAATGACAAAACCTCCTTTCTATATATAGGAGTCTAAGGAGTCACAATATAACCCAGCGAATCTAACAATAATAATATAAAGCCACAAAAATAACAATAGAGGGATTCTATGGGGCACAGTAATAACAATATGGGGACAACAATATTAATAAG
>APFE030440173.1:88141-105190 GCA_000404065.3 Pinus taeda | reverse complement strand
ACTCCAAAGAAACATTTGGATCTTTTTGCATATAATTGTTTCTCCTCCAATAGTTGTAGCACCTTGTCAACATGTTCAACCTGATCCTTCCAAGACTTGTTGTAGATTAGTATATCATCAAAAAATACTAACACAAATTTTCTAAGGAATGGTTTGAAAATTGAATTCATCAAACCTTGAAATGTTGAAGGTGCATTGGTAAGGCCAAAATGCATGACCAAAAAGTCATAATGACCCTCATGAGTTCTAAATGTTGTTTTCAGAATGTCTTCAATCTTCATTCTGATTTGATAATATCCGAAGCGAAGATCCAACTTGGTGAAGTAAATTGATCCATGCAATTCATCTAGTAATTCATCAATGACAGGAATGGGAAACTTATCTTTAATAGCGAGCTTGTTGAGCTCCCTATAATCCGGACACATGCGCCATGATCCATCCTTCTTTTGCACCAATAATACTAGAGAAAAGAAATAACTTTGACTCGGTTGAATTATACCAGCCTCTAGCATTTCTACAACCATGCGTTCAATTTCACTCTTTTGGGCATAGGGATATTTGTACGACCTGATGTTTGGAGGAACACTTCCTCGAATCAGATGAATAGCATGATCATGATCACGCATAGGTGGGAGACTTTTGGGAGTCTCAAATACCTTGGAATGATTTTCTAGGAATTTTTGGAGATCTGGAGAAATAGATGATTCTGATGTGGAGACATCTAGCGAACATAATTGTGCAATTACACCTCTTTGTCCCTTTTTTAGAAGCTTTGTCATACCATTAGAGCTGATTATCTTTCCTGGTTTCCTTGCAATTCCCCTTAATTCAACTTCCTTTCCTTCCATAGAAAATTTGATGAAAAGTTCTTGAAAATTAAAAGCTATTGTACCCAAGGATTGTAGCCATTGGACTCCTAGTACAACATCAGCACCTCCCATTGGAATGGAAAGCATTGGGCTAGTCCATACATATTCTCCCATGGATAGCTTGATATTATGGCATTTTCCAGAGCAATTTATTGTTCCTCCATTTGCAATCATTACTTGACACTCCGGTGCTGGATATAGGAAGCAATTCAATTCTTTTGCTACCTTACAATGAATAAAATTGTGGGTACTTCCTGAATCAATCAACACTATTACCTTTTTCTTCTTGATTGTCCTTCTATCTTGATGGTTTGAGGAGTGGTAATTCCCGCCAATGCATTACAAGATATTGTCGGATTCATTTGTTCTTCATCTAGGCTTTGTTCCTGGAGTAATCTCCTCTTCTTTTGACCTTTCTTGCTCCTTTTCTTCTTCTTATTTCACATCTATGTAGAATAATTTCTTCTCCAGCACACTTATGACCTTTAGTGTATTTTCTATCACAATTGTAACAAAGCCCTTTGCTCTTTTTTCTTCCAATTGTTGTGGTGTCAACCTTATAGGTTGTGGAAGACTAGGGGCAACAACACTTCCATCTTTATAGTTGTGAGTGGTATGCTTCCTGGTTGCCATAATTTTGCTTTCCATTTTTCTTGCTAACCTAAATGCCTTCTCTAATGAATCAGGTTTCCAAAGGCGAACATCATGATGGATATTATCCTTTAAAGTCCCTATGAACACATCAATCCTATGCTCCTCTGGAATATTTTTTACCCTTATGTTCAATTTTTGGAACTCCTCAATGTGCTCCATTATTGAACCCTTTTGTTTGAGACTTATCAATTGGCTAAAAAAAGTGTTGTTTTTGTATCCTCATAATGTGTTGTCAATTATTCCGTAAAAATTGCCCAAGTGATAATTTGTTTACGAGAGCAAAGCCATTGATACCATACAAACTGATTTGGTTCCAAATATAAAGTTGCAATACGTACCTTTTGTGCGTTTTGCAGATTATTGAGATCGAAAAATTGCTCCATCTGTAATATCCATGTTGCGGGATCCTTGCCATCAAACTTCCTCATATCGATTTTTTGAATATGGTGGGTCTTTGATCCCACATTAGAGTCTATGAAATCATAATTAACATTTCTTTTGTTTGCATCATGAGTTTTCTTTACAACCTTTTCACCACTAGTAAGTATTTCTTGTAAAAAAATTGTCATGTTTGTCTTCAAATCTGCCATGTCTGTCTTCAAATCT
Source organism: Pinus taeda (assembly GCA_000404065.3). Lineage (NCBI taxonomy): Eukaryota > Viridiplantae > Streptophyta > Pinopsida > Pinales > Pinaceae > Pinus > Pinus taeda. The sequence goes on along the minus strand of APFE030440173.1, from coordinate 103,061 downwards.
GCTATGTCTCTCTTCAAATTTGTCTTCAAATCTATCCTCAAATCATCCATCTTAGCTTCCACGCCCTTTATCTTAGATTCCACGCCATTTATCTTAGCTTCTGTTAGCTTTTGTGAGCGTGACATTTGTTGCACTTGTTCTTGTAATTTTGATATATCATGTAGCATTTCTTCCTCTTCTTCATGAGTCATGTTAGAGCTTTCAAGTTCCTTACTAGGTGTTTGCATTTTCTTTCCTCGGGGCATCAGTTATTGATAATAATGCTCTACTATGCCCTTCGAATTCCTTCAAAATAAATTTTCAAAACAATCTTAAGCATAAATTTAAAAGAATCTACACACTCTTTTTCACTTTGTAGGAGCTCGATATTGCCTCTGATGTGTCTCTGTACATTCGGATCATCTAGTTATGAAATTGCAACCTGCAGTAGCCTTCTATGTCCTCTTTCCAATGCCACCAGTTTGATCAAAATTGGATTTTCCAAGGAAGAGTTATGCAAAATCTCCCACAGTGACCTGATTATAGACTAGTTCAATAGAGCGAAATTGTACGACATGCCACTAGTCACTGTTTCGACCTTTGGTTCTGAAAAATATATACAAGAAACTACAGTCTGTCCTCTTTCTGTACCTTCTTACGAAATTTCAATCCGATGCTCAGAGAGAAAGTTATGACGATTTTCCCCAAGTCACCTGTTTGGAATATAATTCAGGAGTGTGCAAAAAGACCAACTTCCTCAGATCATATCTCCGCAAATATAGCGCGAAAAGCTTTGAAATTCGGACCCGAGATTTAGCGCGATTTCTTCTCAAATGGGTTCTTTTTTAGCTTCTGAAACGTCGCAGAAAAAAGTTATAGCGAAAATGCCACGATGACCTGTTTGGAGCAGTGAAACCCTAGAATCCAAGGCTTGATACCAAATGTTATGAAACCAGCTCAGAAAAGATAGATCAACGCTTAGAATTCAGCCTCTCGAGGGGAACTTCTTTTACATTCATAATGAACAATTCTTGGATGTTCAAAGACAAAACCTCCTCTATATATAGGAGTCTAAGGAGTCACAATATAACCCAGCCGACCTAACAATAATAATATAAAGCCACAAAAATAACAATAGAGGGATTCTATGGGGCACAGTAATAACAATATAGGGATAATAGGGGCACAATAGTATTAATAAGGGATGCAACTACAATATTAATGGGGTAATCACTAGTATTATAGGCACCCAACAACTTTCATAAGGGGCTCAGTGAAGCTGACAATCTCAATGACTTTGTCCCACAAATTATCAACAAAGACAGATGTTTTCACAGACATTGCTTCTGGGTTTGTGCTATCTTTCCAAAATACCCATTGCTGGCTACAAAACATTCTTCTCAAAGCTTGGTACTCATACAAAAGCTTTGGAGGGAAAGAAAGTTTGTAGCAAACCATGTGACAGCTGGGCAACTAAGCTCACCCTGTGTGAATTCCCTCATAAGGTTCAAACCCAAGCATGATTATAAATATACTTGGTAATATGCTTGCATTCATGCACAACATCTTGCACCCACTCCAACTTCCCAATGTCCTCTAGCATCAAGTCTATGCAATGGGCAGCGCATGGAGTCCAAAAAATGGTGAGACATTTGGCACAAAGCAACCTTCCAGCTGCCACATAATTTGTTGCATTGTCTGTGATTACTTGGACAACATTTGCAACCCCAACTTCATCCACCACATCAGCCAACAATGAAAAAATAAATGTGCATCTTTTACATTTGCAGATGCATCAATGGATTTAAGAAACATGGTTCCTTTAGGCCAACCTACAACAAAATTTATTATTGTTCTACCCCTCTGATCTGTCCACCCATCGAACATAATTGTACAACTTGTAAATTTCCATGAGCTTTTAATGCTCTCTAATTGTTCCTTGACACACTCAAGCTCCTCATTTAGCTCTTTGCCCAAGTGCATTATAAGATGGGGCTTTGTATCCAGGGCCAACACATGCAATGGCATCCACCATGGGCTGATAAAAATAAGACTTTGCATAGTTGAATGAAACATTGTTATGGTACCAAAACCTCCTCATTGCCATATCTGCCTCCTTCCTCTTCTTTTCATTGAAACAGACCAAGGTTGGTTGAGATCTTGGAGTTGTACAAGGACTGAAAAAAGAAGAGGTTATACTCTTGTTTGCCATAGCACTTGAAGAGGAATTACTAATACGTGAACTTTGAAACTGTGTTTCACTCCGAGATGAAGATCTACCTATCCCAACAATCTCATCCTTCCTTCTTGCCCTCTTAGAACTTGCTTCTTTAAGGGATTCCAAAGCAACTACCATTTAAGTAGTGACTTCATCAGGGCAACTTAGACAATATCCCACACCATTCCCAAGAATTTTGGCTAGGTGGTATTTCAGCCTGTTTATGCATGCATGCATTGTCGCATTGTCATAATTGCACTTGATATTGTGGTCATTACCAACAATGATTCGTTGACCATGTGCCCATGTCGGATCACGATACTGTCTTAAAAGCCTTTGGTGGCATGGTGACAAAATCTGCAAGAAAAATAAATAATTTTTTTTAAAAAATGGTTTTTAATCTTTTTTTTTTTAATTAGCAATTTATTTTGGCTGTGACTAAGAAACTCAGCCACACAGCGACCCTATGTGACTGAGTTTCTTAACCACACATTGGCCCTGTGTGGCTGAGTTTCTTAGCCACACAATGGCTCGTGTGGCTGAGAAACTCAGCCACAGGCAGCGCCAAACATAATAAAAAAAATTGCAAGATATAAAAAATTAAAAACAAAAATGAATACATGGAAAACATTCTAACTCGGTTCATGAAGCCTACCTGAAGCTTAGTCTAATCCCATGAAGCATCCTTTAGCCTCCTCCTACAGCGCCTTCAAGCTCCTTTAGCTTCACTCTCAACACTCACACAAATTAGCAAGGCCTTGACTAACAACTCTATCTAACCACTAGATTAGAGCACAATATTAGGAAGACAATGATTTATAAACACCCTTGTTATTGTCTATCAAGGCACATACCCCATCTGGGTGTTCAAGGTATATCCTTTTAGGACCATTCCCATCTTGGATTTATACATCCTCATGTAATCTCCTCTTCGACTACTCTTGCCTATTAGATGCCCTACCTCATCCTCAAAGAGTATCGGTATCAATCTCAGATTCTTACCCAATCCTCTATTCTTTCTTCATAATGTGAAGACAAGAATGATGTGTCTATCTCCCCCTCTTACATAGGGAGGATCTATTCATTCCTATAAAGGAATATACCCAAGCTCCCTCTTAACTAGAGACTTGTTTCCAATAGCAAACTATCTGCTCTTCGATGGAGATCATGGTAAAATCAGCTGCTTGTAGGGCTCCTCCTTTTTGCATCATCATGTCATGGATGAACTTCAACTTCTTCATCATGGAGCCATCTTCTTTATAACTTTTTCGTAGGACTTCAACCATCTTCCACATCAGTTCCCTTCAACAAAACATAGTGTTGAACCAATATTCATGTCATCATTCTCTTCATCGAGAAGTGACATTCTTCATCATCATCTGGCTATCCTTCATACTGCTACCTCTTCCAAGTCATCTTCCTTTCAGAATAATCCATCCAATCTTATGTGTACAAGTTGTAGGTGAATTTCTACAACCTTCTGGTGGTAGCCCTGTTTCAATTCAACCAGATGTTTGCTTTCAAAAATCAAAAAATGAACATCAAACCAAAGTTACCTCTTTATGATGGTTTTTCCTTATAATATCATCTTTTGTAGCATCAACATACTTCATACTATTCAAACACATCTCCAAGACATTTACTATCAAGGTTCTCCTTCTTTATCATACTTATCAAGGTCTTCATACCTTCTCCATGGAGATGTCATAGCTAAGCCTTCTTAATTGTCATCAGATGTTGATTACTCATCTCATCTTAAGTGGCTACATCTTTACGAACTCTTCTTCCAGCTTCTTCATATTTTGCTTCCTTGGGATCTCAAAACACCATTCCTTCATCATAGGGACAATGGTTGCCAACCACCTCATATTCTCCATGAGGTCATGTAATGTTGATTCGATCTTGTCATCATGTAGGAGAGTTCAAGGCATATTGTGTTTATGCCTTTATGTATCACTCATAAGGAAGAGTCCCTTCTTCTTCAATAATGGTCATGAGATAGAGCATTCTAATCATTATATCTGCAACCAAGTGATGACATTTTATCCAACTATCAAAGTTAACAAATATTTACATACCTCTTCCTTCAGGTGGTCATCAAGGCTTTCTTAGGCACCTTCCCTTCCTTTTTTGAATATAAAAAATGCTTCAACTATCTTGTCATGCTGCACTTCTCAGTCACCATATCTTCATCCTTCTAAACTGTGGATTCCACACTAGGTGGAATGTAGACTATCTGTGTGACACCTGCTTCTTCTAAGTAGAGGTGAATCTTCTAACAAAGATTCCAATGGAGGATCTTGATGATCCTTACTGTGCAAATGCTTCTTCCTAGTGATGATGAAGTATGATGATCTACCTTGATAAATGACTTGCTTCGTACAAACTGCTACTTCAGCTATCTTTTCATGATGCCATTTCACTACTGCTATAATGCATCTTATCATGACTGTAATGCATCCTACCATCACATGCTAACTTCTATGAATTGAAAAATAAACTAAATGTGTGAGACACTTAATAATAGAGGTCTTTTACTTCTTCCTTCTTTGATTTCTTCTCTTTTGGTTCTTCTACTTCTTCGGTCACATGGGCTTCATTTCTTTCCTTTTTTTTCTTGTTGCCCCTTTAAGTTTAGGATAATTCGAAGTGCCCATATTCATTACATTCATAGCACTAAATTTTAGACATGTCAATTTTCTTTTGAAATTTCTTTCGAGGCTCAAACTTTCCAAACTTCCCTTTACTCGTTGTCATAGCTGCATATGCTTGTGTTTGTTCATTTGATCCAACATCACTCTTTGCCATCAATCTGGTTTCTTCAGTCTTACATAACAACCACAGATCACTAAATGGAGTTGTTTCCTTCTTTCCATAGATGCTTGATACAAAGTTGCTCCATTCATCTAGTAGTGCATTGAATACAAGAGTGGTCATTTCTGGATCTAACATTGTTTCTCCAAGTTCTTGAGTTGATCTCTTATTTGAAATACCTTCATGAGATATGAAGCTACCCCTTCTTACCCTGATACCTTCATCTTGTATAGTTTGGTTCTTAATGATATGATTTCTCCTGCAATACTTGTAGAAAACAACTCCACCAACTTGTCAACGATTTCTTTCAATGTCTTTAACTTTGCTACACAAGGGATGAGAGAATCCTTGATCAATTCAATGAGGATTCTTTGAGCCCTCATTTCTCCTTTCATATACTTTGATAGAGCTTCAAATTGTTCTTGTGGTGGTTTGATGATTGAGCCCTTGACATATTCGATAACTTCATTTTCCATGAGAATTAAATCTATTCTCTTCTTCCATGCAAGGTAGTTCAATGTTCCAACAAGTTTATTGTTCTCCTTGCAGAAATAAGCCATTTGGTTTGTAGATTGAGACATAAAATAAAGTACTTACTTGTCAAATGAAAATACCTCCTTGATGGTGTCTTCCACTAGATGCTTCATGTCTTCCTTCTTTAAGAATGAAGATGCTTCTTCTTCAATATGAGGAGAGATGATCCTCTTCCTTCAAAGATGTTTGAGATGTGATCATTTCTTCAATGAGAGGGAGATCACTTGTATTTTGATGATGAAGTGCTCGTCTTGCTTCCTTTGGTTGATGATAGTAAAATGTTGAGGCTTCCAAGAGTTCTACAAGTGTGTAGGGTCCTCCTTTCATTGAGTGGAGATAGGGTCTTTGAGGTCTTCTTCTTTTTCCAAAAGTGGTGATGATATAATCCTTGTGATGTGATGGATAGTCCTCCTTGATGCTCTTTGTTTTCCTTAAGGATTTGATTTCCTTGATGTTCTTCTTATGCTCAACCATTATGTATCCTTCTTCAATTGGATGATCTTCAAGCAACCTCTTCTTGTTGCCACCTTAGTTAAGATATCATGTTCAGAAATCTAGGGCAGCTAGATTAGGGTGTGTTTTCTCATCTTTGATAGCTTCTTGTGATGTTCTTTTACTTAAGTTGATGTACTTGTTATTAGCTTCTTCTTCACTTGATTATTATTGTGTTTTTATCATCAAACAACTACCAAACTATAAAGATCAATGAGACAAGAGGACACAAAATATAGGTTGCTAGCCAAGGCCAAAACCTCTCTTTTGAGAGGAAAACCCAGAAGAGTTCTTCTCTTCTTATAGAATCTTCAAATGACGAATTCCAATACCTAAGACCCAAGACAAAGACCCCTCCAAGACTCGACTTTTTTAGATGAACTTCTTCTTCACAAAGTCAACCCAAGTCAAATTGCTCCAATTCCTCATATTTCGGGCTCGCTCTTAAGATTTTCACTCACTGCTTCAGGTCTGTAATTTTCAGCTTCTTCTGCAGAAACCCTAACTTGCACATGTGGGAAAAGATGGTGAAATTTTTCTTCTCTCTCCTTCGCTAGGATTGCTTCTTCCTTCTTGGCAATTCGACTTGCACATTTGATCTTTATGGCATCAAAATTCAGCTTCTTTAGAGGTCTGAAATTTCAGATTTGTGGCTACAATATGTGCCCTAAGATATTCACACGTGTGGAATTATGTAACCCAAAACAAGCTTCAAAAACTGACTTTTCTCTTCCTTATATTCTCTTCTTCTTCACTCCTAGGTCTCCCTTTTGTCCTTGATTGAACTTCTTGATGATCTCTTCAAATGAGGTAGAGCTCCTATATAGGCTTCTTGTGAGGTCGAGTTTCCCTTTATGAGGCCAACTTGTCTTTTGTAGGCCCACTTCTCTTCTTGTTGGCCAACTTGGCCTTGGAGGGAAACTTTTGACTCAAACTTCAATAAATTCTTTTTACATGATAAAAAATGCCCAATAGGGTCTTTTACATATAGCAATGACTCTTTGACTTTATGACAAAGCCCTAGGAACACACAATGGGTGCTTGAACTATAAATAAAATGACCTTGAGCATGAAACCCATGCTAAAAATAATAATAATAATAATTTTCTTTTTTTCTCTTTACATCAAATACATAAAATCATAATTACATAAGACATTATGAAGACCAAACCTAGTTACATTTTCCAACATCACGTACCCTCATACATGATATAATCTAATGAAATGCCATAATCTCATTGATCCTGAATTCTTGAAAACTGTTAAGCTTGCTGAATTTTGAATAGGATATGAAATTCTATTTTCTCCATATGAAGTCCAATGAGGCTAGACCCACTCTCAAACATCCTGAGTCATTTCATAGTACTATTAGAAATTTAAGTAAAAGGATGAAAATGAAAGATAAAGGAAAAATGTCACTTTTAAGAATTTAGAATTACCATGAGGGAGCATCTAGGAAGCGCCTAAGGAGCATCTAGGGAGCAACTTGGGAGTGTCTGGGAAGCCCCAACCCAACTTAAGTCAAAGAAAAAAAAATAAAAAATAAAAAATTAGAACCCTGCAGAACCGCCCATCTCCCTCTGAATCTGCTAACGATCTACGCAGAATTGTACCCAAACCTCCACAGATATGCGACAGATCCTTTTCTAGATCCGCGGATTTGGAATCCAAAACCGCGGATCAAGCTCACGCAGTTCCAGATTTCCAGGAATTGCCTCAAAACGGCAGAACCGCAGATCTGATTTTCGGATCCGTGGTTCCACGAGAGGATTGCCCAAGGATCCGTACGGGACGTAGTTCTAGCCTTGGATCCTTGGGGGTGGGGGAGGATCGTGCAACATTGCTCTACTCCAATAGAAGAACTTAGGCGTGGTCATTCCTCTCCACTTCCTTTGATGTTTTAAATGTGGATGCGTTTTAACTTTTCTTGCATCTAGAGTTGTTACTGAATTATACTTCATAGTGGAATACACCCTAATAAACAAGCCTAAAGGCACATCTTTCAGAGGGCTCTCTCTAGGAAATTTATGCATTAATTAACAGCAATATTAGGCTGACTGTAGTTTTGCAGCTCTGTTTGCCCTAATCACATAATAAAAACAGCCCTCTATTTTTGTCCTCTTACCAACTATACCCAATTTGGATATCAGCACTTGTCTTCACTTTCAACTACCCTTTAAAAATACAAAATCATCATTTATTTAAATATGAAATTTACTGCTGAAAATCTCACAAACCAGATTTGCCCAAGTCTACTAACCCTTTCCAAGTCATTATCATATTCTAGACTTAGTTGCCTTTAGGGATTCCCCCCTTGTGCTGGAGGAGCGACAGCCTAAAGAGAATAAAAGAGCTGCTGAGGTGACAGTGGGTATCATTTCTATAATTCTATTATTAACCGAGGGTCTCACTTGTGGCTAGGGCTTTGCCACCTATGGTGAGGATTTCGGAGTTAACAGCTCCTACAGGAATCAGGAGATTTTAGAAGGAAATTACTTTCTAATATATTCCAGCTCTAATGCCCACTGTTTCTGATATAGCACATGTACAGGGATAATATGATTTGGTGTGGCGAGAAGGACTGTTTTGTATCTTAAATTAAAAGACAAACAGTGCTTTTGTAATAGGAAAGCTCTCATTGCAAACAACTAACTTGTCAGTATGTTTATATGGTCTCTCAGTCCAGCAATTTCTCAGGTTTTTCTCTTAATATTTATTACTCTTAAATGATTAGAAGATATAATGTACATTGTATATAGTATATACCTTTCTGTTTTTTCCATTTGCTTCTAGCTGCTGCTGCAAATATTTTTCTGTATATATAAGAAGTATCTTTTGCAAACAAAAAAATTGCAGAAACTTGTTAATTGAACTTGTGAACAGCCGCTGGAGACCTAAAAAATCTCTAGAAATAATGCAGACTTCCATTGGGAGCAAATCACTTCAATTCAGTCTATCTACTTGCCATACTGGACAGTTGTCAATCAATTATTTAATTCTTAATAACCATATGGCATCAAATAATTCCTTGTGTTTTCCCAACACATATAGCTTACAAACGGGGATATGTATGTCTCACAAGCAGCACCAGAAACATGAATCCTATGGACTACAATGGGGCAACAAATCAGAACTTAGAAATTGGTTTCATAAGCATTCTCCTTTTTCAGCCTAATTAATTTAACCTGTTAGAATCCTTTTACTCAAATCTTACAGAATACAGAAGCTCAAGCTTGGCTTCCAAGATGCGATTATGACTAAACATTTTAAGGGTTATATATGTGCAACAATAAGCTTGTGGCTAGCATAAAGCATATAGTGGCAATCAACACCAAAATAGACTACATTGAAATCTAAAATGATCTCTAACAGTATTCTTTAAGTACCTCACAGGTAGCTCCTGTAATCATCAATACTTATATTACACCTTATCAACAAAAATCCAAACTAGATAGGCACAAATTATAGACCTCTCGAGGACTATTGACAGGAAGCATACCTTCCATCTTGGTGCCGAAGATAACTCCCATCCATTGGAGATGGCTGTTCTTCACAACAGTCTGCACATGGGTGATTTTCTTCACAATTTGAATGTTGGAAATGCTTCCTTTCAGGAGGAACACTTGCAACATTTTCTGTAACCTCAATAAGATGTTGAATCACATCACACTGATCAACATCCATATTAGCTCGCGACCTATGCAATTCAACCTGCAGTTTCTCATTCTCTTTTTGAAGAGCCTCCTCGAATCCCAAGTATGGATACCTACGGGAAAGGGACTTCCGCAACATTGAAGAGTTCAATACTGAAGATTCTGGATGTAAGATTGCATCATGAACTTTCTCCTCTTCTTCATCAAGAGTGTATTCTCGCTGATCCTTCTCAATGGCCTGGAGTCGGTCCTGCTGACACACAATTTCATGGACAGCACAAAAATACTTCAATAATACTCTGTAGAACACAGGTTCAATTTGTCACCTTTTCAAGGAGGTTGCAAGTACGTTGTAAATGGTATGTTTATTTTAATTATTTTGATATGTCCATTTTTGAAAGAAAAATAATGCAATGTAATGAGATCAAACTAAAATTCACACATGTTTTTAGCTGTATGGATCTAAAAATGAAAATAAATCAGAAAGAAGAATCCAAAACAGATAAAATATTATATTTCAAAAAATATTGGAATGTTTCAAATTGAAATTGTCATCAATTACAAGCTCAAGTAACAGGATATATCCCTCAGGGCTCTTCCGTCCATAACTCCATATCCTGCACGTTGACCATGTCATATGCTAGGACACGTGTCCAGCTTGTGTTTGGCATGTAACCTAAAATAGGACACATGCCAAACAGATCATGAACACATGCCCTAGACATGTCACTATTTAACTTATGTTTCTGGTATAACAGGGTCAACTACAGCAAAAAAGTTTGCTCTCCAATATAAAGGTAAACAAACCATTGAAATAACAGCTGTGAATGAGTTGAAATTCTTGTATGCATGTGCTTAGACACAACGTAGCCATCCACATGCTTGATTGATTGCAAAAACTGCATCTCCCCACTAACATGGCAGCTGAAACTGTCCTAATTCAAGTGGATATGGGTTACTGATATCCTATTAGAAATACTCATGTCATAACGTATCATATGAGACCTCGGGTTGAGAATACAATTTCCAAACACATTACCTGGTGTTCATATATTCATCGGTTCACTCTTGCTTGCAGTGTATGTGAAATCATGAGCAATAAGTTAGGAAAGCTCTAGTTTTTCAAATTTATAGTGATAAGTTCAGGTTTCTAAAGAATCACACATTCTCCACAAACTGCAGGCTGGAGCTGCTTCGTTAAATTTCTTTTTTTCTTGTAAACATATGATTGATAGTTCTAAATATAGTATTTTCAGTATTCACACATTAGTTATTGCTCTCTCTTCGTTTTTCTGCATCAAACCAAGGAAGTGATATTACTCCCCCTCTGGTGCACTCCTCCCCCCAAGTCTTTATCCCCCACAATTGATTTCACACTACTTCCTTTAGAGGTTTATTGAACCTTTTTTACTTCATGATCACTGATGGGCCATTATTTACTGTTCTGTTCACTTTTATTCATCTAGTTCTTTTATGTTCTGTTCCCACTGGCATTCCCACCTATAGCATCAGCAACTCGGTATTTATGGAATACAGTTTGATTTTGATGACATCAAATGACATAATGAGAAAACTGCATTTTACAGTTCTAACGTCTAAACTTCTATTTTATGACATGTAATGAATATTCTAATTTCTTGCATATTTGATCATCATTGATGTAGTAGCTAGTTTCTAATTTCTAAAAAAATTGTAATATATATATATATATATAGAGAGAGAGAGAGAGGATGTGTCCCATGTGTCCTGTTTTTGTGGCTGATATGTCCCGTGTCAAATACTCATATCCACATGTCCTCCATGTCCCATGTCCCCATGTCATGTGACTTGGTTACAAACCTTTTTTTATAATATTGCTTTGTCAAACATCAAATCTTTGCAAAAAATCATGGATCATCTATACAACCAGAAGGGAAAACACATTAATTGTCCACTTATTGATTCTCATATGACATTAGATTCTCCATTTAATTTTATTACAAGATAACTTGCATAGGAATCATAAACGATTCCATGTAAACAAAAATAAGTTCCAAAAAAAGCGTTGACGATTATCTTTTAATAAAACAGAAGAAAGGGGTGAATACCTTGCAATAGCAATAGTGTATGAAAACAATAAAAGTAGAGATATCTCGGAAGGGACAGCAGCATAAAAGGAAGTATTGCTATCACCAATGTTGCGAAAATCACGATAGTGATAAAATCAGCAAGGGTCCAAAAAAGAAAAAAATCGTAAAAAACGGTAAAACATCGGTAAAAATCGGCAAAACATCGGCAACATTAAAAAATACAGAAAAATCATTTTTTCAATTTTTTTTAATACCTAAAGCATCCACGATTTTTTGGCGATTTTTATGATTTAATCGCAATACTGGCTATCACTATGATGTCTGTCTCTTTATAAAGTTGACCTTGTTTTACAACTGCTACTACATGTGCCAATACGAGCATGGTCAAGACTTGGGAGCATTCCAACCAATATCGGACAAGTTACTTGCGAAATATAAGCTTCAGTGTTGAGGACTTATTTATCTTGAGCAAAAACACTACATTTTAAATTGGTCAAAGCTTCAGTTTACAATTCCTATAGAATAAACCAATATAAACTAGTAAGGAATTGGTACCTTGGAACACAAATAGTGTTATAAAACAATAATACTAGGGTGTAATAAACTTTTAGCTAATATTTAGAGAATTGAATTTCTCAATCATTAAAAACTCCCATAAACAATGTACCCACACAATGTACCCAAACACTTGACCCAAAGAAAATCAATTTCATTGCCGAAGAGAGTTCCAGCCATAACTTGGGCGTATTACAAATTAATGAAGAGTAGTTATAGATATAAGCAGCCTCTGACTAATTCAACTAATCAACCGAACAAAATATTGATTGGGCCGTTTTTACCACAGGTGACGCAGGGGGGGCGATCCTTCTACTGTTGCGTTGCTGCCCATGAAATTAAATCAATCGATCGCCTCTTTCAAGGGTGTGCCACACTGTCGTTCAGATCTTCGCTCTCCAGCATGTGTAATGGAACACACTCTTTCCCTGAAGCACGTACTTGACACCCTGTGAACTCCTTCAGCTTGGCTCCAATGTTCGGGGATGGTTCCAAAAGGTTACAGAACCCACGTTCTCCAGCTGCAGACTCCAAAGGAGCCCCACATTCTTCAGTTGTCGACAGAGGCAGCTCCTCTCCCTTCGTGTTGTAATGAGTCTGTCTCCTTTTCTGTGCCACACGAACTACTGAGGCAGTCTTACTGGCTGTGGAGACTATGTAAGGGCGGATTAAATGATCAGAATGTTGATTTGCTCTCCCTTCCAATGTTTGGCATCTCACAATTGGATCTACCTGTTGGTGTGCTTCCCATGGATCATAGATAATCCTGTAGAGGCAATTCAGGTGTATGCTCGTGATCCAGCGGACAGATGATACACAAAAACTCTCTTTAAATTAAAATAAGAGAAAATCGAAAATTTGTCAGACCAGCTAGGGTCATCAGAGAGACCACCGAAGATGGGTTGCCCACTAGGGTGAGAGATCGAATCCTACCAAAGAGAGGCTAAGGATCTCACCTGAAAATCCTCACTTAAAAACTTGCCTGAGCTCTCAAAATATCAGTGTAGAAAAGACCAAATTCCATGCCTTGCTCTCGATCCTCCTCCTCCTTTTATAGTTGGGATGTTTAGAAGACATTGTGGGCAAACACCTGGGCCAATACAAAACCCATGGGCAATTGTTGCTTATTTATTTATGTATTACTACTATTATTATTAATATTATTTGGGTCCAACCAGTGAATCGGTTGTGGACATTACAGTGCCTCCCGCTAGAAGTTGCTTGCCCTCAAGCACTTTAAATGCTAGATGTTGCAATATGTGCTCTCCCTCCCAGGTGGCATCTTCTATTGTACTAGATATTCACGGACAGTCCTGCTTCGAAGCTTCTTCTCTCGAACCTCCAACACCTCTTTTGGAACTAGTTGAAGATGTCCCTCCTCATCTAATTGGGGTAAATCAGGTGATAATTTGATGTTTTCTCCAATTTCCTTCTTCAAGCAAGAAACATGAAATATGTTATAAATTCTGCTTTCTATTGTAGGTCCCAGTTCATAAGCCACTTCTCCTATCTTGTGGGTAACTCGATAGGGCCCGTAGAATCGTGGCTTTAACTTTTCTACTCCTCTCTACTTTAAGGTAGACTGTTTGTACGGTTGTATCCAGAGGGAGACTGCATCTCCTACTTCGAAACTCCTTTCTATTCTTTGTCAATCTACATATAACTTTTGTCGATTCTGAACTGTTTCTAGGTTATCCTCCACTGATCGGAGAATATCTTGACATCCCTGGATCCAATCCTTCGCTAATGGTGCCCTGCTATCTCCAAATGTTGTGTCTGCAAAGATAATGCCTCATATCCATATAAGGCTTGGAAGGGTGACATTCCTATAGACATGTGATAAGTAGTGTTATAGCAATATTCCCCTAAATACAACAACTTGGTCCATGCTCTTTATTGACCTATGACATAATTTCGTAAATAACCTTCCACCCATTATTCACTGCTTATGTTTGTCCATCTGTCTGTGGGTGGTAACTTGTACTAGGAGTGAGCTTTGTTCCTACCAACCTGAATAACTCCTGCCAGAATGCTCCCATGAACCTACTGTCACAGTCACTGACAATGGTTTTGGGCATCCCATGTAGACGGAATACTCTCTGGAAAAATATCTCTGCTATCTGAGATGCAGAACTTCTGGAGGAAACCACAAAGATATAATCTCTCTTTTGGGATAAGGGTAGCCCTGTGATGAAGTCAATGGAGACAATTTCCCATTTTTGTTCCGGAATGGGTAGTTGTTGTAACAGACCCATGGGGTGGGTATGTTCCACTTTATTGCTCTGACAGGTCTTGCATTCCTTGATATATTTGATAATGTCCTTCTTGATGTTGGACACAGATTGTCATTGATGTCGATATGGCAATATTCGAGGAGCAAAAGGAGCCAAGAGGAGTAGAACAGAGGATGCAGACAGCCATCGCAGCAACAAAGGAACAAGCAGAGCTATAAGGAAGCAGACGAAGCCATCAAAGGAGCAAAGGGTGCATTTATATTATCGGGAGCTATCGGGCCACAAAAGAATTATATGCATGAAGATACAAGCGGAGGAGCATATATCATACATATGTGTTTTTACACTATCGGAGGCACAAATCCTTATATA
>APFE030440173.1:50779-85957 GCA_000404065.3 Pinus taeda | reverse complement strand
ACATTGATTCCCCCCCCCCCCCAGTATTTCCAACACGAGTCCCTTCGGTGTGAGCCTTTCCCTAATGGTCCTTTAGGTCTTCAGAAATCCAGAATGTCCTGCTAGAGGGGAGTCATGGGCTGCTTGTAGGATCTTCATTTTCAGTCGTGACCCTGGCACTAAATAGATCCGGCCTTTACAATAGATAATATCATTAACAACTCTATACCGAATGTCGTTGATTGTCCATCAAGGATTTCACAGGCTGACTGGTTCTTCGAGTATTCTACCAAAAGATGGGACTTCCAATCTTCCTCAATGTCTATGAGGGAGAATGTAGTCGGTCTCCTTGATAAGGCATCTGCTACTGCATTGTTTTTTCCCTTGACATATTCGATCTCAAAGTCATAGGGTTGGATCTTGCTAACCCATTTTTATTGCCTTTCATTTAATCCTTTCTGCTCCAGGAAGTATCTGAGACTATTATGATCAGTTTTGACTTTGAATTTGTTACCCACTAGATATGGTCGGAACTTGGCCGGCGCATGCATAATTGCCAGCATTTCTTTGTCATAAATGGAATAAGAGCGCTCATAATCCTAAAGCTTCCTACTCTCAAAAGCAATCGAATGATGATTTTGTGTTAAAACAACCTCAATTCCTTCCCTAGAAGGATCGCACTCCAATACGAATGGTTGGAATAAATCTGGTAAGGCTAGAACTGGGCATGAACTCATCACTTCCTTCATGCACTCAAATGTTTCCTGTGCTCTCTTTGTCCACACAAAGGCTCCCCTTTTAGTCAGGTCAATAAGAGGTGCTGCTAGTTGTGAATACCCCTTAGCAAAGTTCCTATAATAGGTACAAATACCCAAGAAGCTTCTTAATTCGATTACATTTTTGGGAGTGGGCCAATTAAGAATGCCTTCAATCTTCTCCTGGTGCATTTTGACTCCTTAGCCTCCGATTATGTGGCCCAGATATAATAATTTTGTCATGCCAAACTCACATTTGGAGATTTTGGCATAAAATTGTTGTGCCTCTAAAATTCCCAAAACCTGGTCCAAATGTTGTAGATGCTCCTCCCATGTTCCACTGTAAATCAAGATGTCGTCAAAGAAGACCGACACAAATTTGCGTAGTTTCTTGTTAAACACACAGTCCATACATGATTGAAATGTCGCAAGGGCATTGGTCAATCCAAAAGGCATCACTAGGTATTCATAGTGTCCATAGTGGCATCTGAAAGTTCTTTTTGGAATGTCTTGAACCCGAACTCTGATTTGGTGATAACCTGAGCGAAGGTCAATCTTTGAGAAGTACTTGGCCCCTTTTAGTTTTTCCATAAACTCATCGATCCTGGGGATAGGATAGCAATTCTTTATGGTCTTCTTATTTAGAGCCTGAATATCTATGCACATTCTTAAGTATCCATCTTTCTTCTTGACCAATACTATTGATGAAGCAAAAGTGCTCGAGCTTAGTTGTATGTGTCCTAATCCCAACAACTCCTGGATTGGTTTCTCTATCTCACCCTTATATGCTTTGGGATGTCGGTAAGGGGTAGTGATGACAGCTTGAACCCCTTCCTCTAGTTCAACGATGTGCTCAAATCCCCTATCTGGCGGTCGTCCTGGGGGTATATCTCCGAAAACCTTCTAGTGTTTTTGCAACAATGCCACGATGTCAAGGGAATACTCCTTATGTTGTTCTGCAAATTTCTTCTCCATGATTCGACAGTCCATCGCCCATATAATATCCCCATGTCGAAGATTTGCCTCCATCCTGTTGGATGTCACAATCTTGGGCAGTTATGTTTGCATTTCTCTCAACATTACCTTCTTACCATCTGGTCCTGTGAATGCAAATTCCAAGTCTTAATAGTTTACTGTGTGAGTCTCGATCGAATATAGCCATTGAACCCCTAATACTACATGAGAGTCTGGACAATACACCACAAAAAAGTTATCGGTAACTATGTAGTTCCCCATTGACAGATTCATGTTAGGAACTAGTTTAGTGCATGGCATGCGGTTATGCTCCTTCTTTCTAGGGATCAGAACTGTAAATCCTCCAAATTATTTTGCCAGCAGTCCCCTTCTAGCTACAAATCTTGCATCAATGAAGTTGTGGGAGGCCCCTCCGTCAATCAACACAATCACTTTTTGTCCCTGTATAATGCCCCTAACCCGAAGAGTGTGATACCTTGGGACCCCTGTAAGAGAAGCAATAATCCCTTCCTGGGTCTCGTCCCATATTGCCCCCATGCCCTGTGATTCCCCCTAACTCGGCTCTGGCTTCTCATCTTCGTCTTTGCTTTCAGAAAGTACTTCAATATAGTGGGCCTTCCCTTTTGTACATCAATGCCCTAGTGCCCAAGGTTCCTGACAAGAGAAACACAGCCTTCTCCTTCTAAGGTCTTTCCTGGTTTCATCATCCAACTGGCTCTTCCATGACAGCTCCCTATGTTGTTGCTTGACTTCTTTCCCCTTTTGAGGGATAGTTGGTTTGGGTAGGAACCTAGCCTTGGGTACTGCATCTTACATGTCTCTTGCTTTGCTAATTGCGTCCTACAAGGTCACGGGTTGGTAGGCTTTGAACCAACCACGCAGAGGTTCTGACAACCCTTCTATAAGTAACATAACAGTTCAAACCATTGAGAGGTCAGTGACCATTACTGCCAGCCTCTCGAATTCCGTGATATATGATTCCAAGCTTCCTATCTGTCAGAGTTGGGTCAGCTCCCAAAAGTACAATTCAAGGTCCTTCCTGTCAAATCTCTCTATCAATCTCTATGTGAATTATTCATAAGAGATGATGCATGTTTGCCCTAGAGTGACCATGTTGTTTTGCCACCATTTATGTGCTTCTCCATCAAGATGAAATGTGGCATATTTAATGGCATCCTTCTCACTCACGAGATTGAGTTGGAAATATGTATCCAGCTTTTGCACCCATGATCGCGACGAACATTTTGTTCATCCCTCAAAGTAAGGAAGAGTTACCTTTCCCGCGACCTTTTGCAGATCCTTGTTTGGCGGAGGGCCCCCATATGTGGTTGTCTTCCTATGTTGTTTACTCCTCATTTAGTAATATTCATTGACAGTTAAGGTGGTTTTAACATTGGGAGGCAATGTATCATATTCCTTCATCCAAGTTGTAACTATTTCTGCATTTGGTGAAAGAAAGTCTTGCTCTCTGGAGAAATCATCCAAGAATGGCGGCATGGTTGGTCGGCTGAAAGGGCTGCTCCAAGCGTTGGCATGCTCTTGTGACGGACTGTTGCCCCATATGTTGACCGGTTCATGTGACGGACCATCCCCTCCGAAATGAGAACCGCCTTCCCCATTATTGCTTTGCACATTAGGTTGCCTGATCTGTAGTTTAAGAAGTTCAATTATGGTATCTTCAGTGGCGGCAATCTTTTGTAATGCATCTGCAAGTTTAGCACTTTCATGATCACCCATTGGCTTTTCTTCTTTCGACTCTCCTTGGTCTTCGTTTTTGCCTTGACTTCTAGCCCTTTTCCCCTTCCAATTGATAGTGATCTCCTTTTGTTCCACCCTTCTTGGCATCCCACAGCTGATCAAGATAGTGGCTTGGATACCACTGTAATAAACTTTTAGCTAATATTTAGAGAATTGAATTTTTCAATCATTAAAAACTCCCATAAACAATGTACCCACACGATGTACCCAAACATTTGACCCAAAAAAAATCAATTTCATTATTGAAGAGAGTTCCAGCCATAACTTGGGCGTATTACAAATTCATGAAGAGCAGTTATAGATATAAGCGGCCTCTAACTAATTCAACTAATCAACCGAACAGAATATTGATTGGGCCGTTTTTACCGTAGGTGACGTTGGGGGAAGGGGTGGGGTGGTTGTGTAATCCTTCTACTGTTGCGTTGTTGCCCATGAAATTAAATCAGTCGATCACCTCTTTCCAGCGTGTGCCACACTGGCGTTCAGATCTTCGCTCTCCAGCGTGTGTAATGGAACACGCTCTTTCCCTGAGGCACGTTCTTGACACCTTGTGAACTCCTTCAGCTTGGCTCCAATGTTCGGGGGTGGTTCCAGCAGGTTACAGAACCCACGTTCTCTAGCTGTAGACTCCAAAGGAGCCCCACGTTCTTCAGCTACAGACAAAGGCAGCTCGTCTCCCTTCGTGCAGTAATGAGTCTGTCTCCCTTTATGTGCCACACGAACTGCTAAGGCAGTCTTACTGGCCGTGGAGACTGTGTAAGGGTGGATTAAATGATCAGAATGCTGATTTGCTCTCCCTTCCAATGTCTAGCATCTCACAGCTGGATCTACCTGTTGGTGTGCTTCCCATGGATCATAGATAATCCTGCAGATGCAATTCAGGCTTATGCTCGTGATCCAACAGACAGATGATGAACAAAAACTCTCTTCAAATTAAAATAAGAGAAAATGGAAAATTCGTCAAACCAACTAGGGTGATCAGAGAGACCACCGAAGATGGGTTGTCCACTAGGGTGAGAGATCGAATCCCACTGAAGAGAGGCTGAGGATCTCACCTGAAAATCCTCACTTGAAAACTCATCTGATCTCTCAAAATATCCGTGTAGAAAAGACCAAATTCCATTCCTTGCTCTCGATCCTCCTCCTCCTTTTATAGCTGGGATGCTTAGAAGAAACTGTGGGCAAATACCTGGGCCAAAAACAAAAACCATGGGCAATTGTCGCTTATTTATTTATTTATTTATTACTACTATTATTATTAATATTATTTGGGTCCAACCAGTCAATCGGTTGGGGATATTACAAAGGGATATCTTGGAAGAAGTAGCAGAATAAAAGGTATTGGCATCGCTATGATGTTCAGTTATTTATAAAGTTGAGCTTGTTTGATTAAGTGCCGCAAAGTCAACTCAGGAGCAATGCAACCAATATTGAACAATCTTTAGTTGAGACATATCAACTTCAGTGTTGAGGACTTATTTAACTCAATCAAAACCATTGAGTTTTAAATTGATCAAATCTTGTGTTTTCTACAGCATTAAAGCATAGTAGACTGTCAAAACAAATTTCTGATTCGCTATCACCTAACTAAGGTTCTGGAGAGTTAATAATATGTCATCATAACAAATTCTATTTATTTACCTGTAATCTTAATTAGTGATTCAAGACCCTATTGTCAAAATCAGCACCATATTACAAATCAACCAGCACACTTGTTATAATGCTCAAGCAATTCATAATACAAACTTTGACTTGTGATTGGAGTAAAAAGAAATGGAATGATAAATTACATATTGTATTGCTGGCAGTGGGGTCTAATAACAAGCATGTGTTTGACCTGTCATATGCCAGTCCACATGGAATCATATTAGAGGTTGTCATTTTATAAGAATTTGAATGTCAATATATTACGAATCTGACATCGATTGCAGGAACCATAGTCATATACTACTTCCAATTTTTCAAAAAATAAAATAATAATTTATACTTTTTCATATTCATGGTCAGCCCCGTATAAATATGACACATTAAGCCTCTACGTTAAAATGTCTAAGGTAAAGCACTGATTGTAAGGTAAGCCAAATTTTGCCTAAAATGTAAAAGTTTACAAACAATTTGTGTGTATTACTCTATTGATCCTCAGTTTACTAAC
This sequence comes from Pinus taeda, assembly GCA_000404065.3. Lineage (NCBI taxonomy): Eukaryota > Viridiplantae > Streptophyta > Pinopsida > Pinales > Pinaceae > Pinus > Pinus taeda. Next base: position 80,338 of record APFE030440173.1, on the reverse strand, counting down.
ATAAAGCATAAGACCAGAAAAAACGGTCCACTCTTGATGCAAAGAGACTTCAGAAGAAGTAACTGGGACCATATCTTACCAATAAATGCAAGATAACTTCTTGCTTCAGTTGAAATCAATCTTTCTCAAAGAATTGGAGATTGGAACCTTGATTTTTCAAGATAAAGATGCTGTATATACATAATTTACTTTGAAGAAAATAACCAAGCAACTACGTGAAGTTTTAACAGCTACATAAGGTTTTAAATAAATGAAATTATGCAAAAAAGAGTTTCTATGACAGTAAATTTGATGCAGATACCTCATATCTGGTACAACTCTACTTCTCAGGTTTGCTCATGTGCAGACACGCACTATGCAGCCTTGTAACAACTAGAAGGAACTCTCCAGGAGAGAAAAATGCCAAAACATATCTGCCTTCCCTACCCTAGAAATCAAAATAAATATCATTCCTAGAAGAAAAAAAATATCATTTTCTTTATTTTCTGTACTGGATAAATTCTGTTGCTCCAACAAAGGATGCCAAAGTGGGGTTTTTGAACTTCCAGCAGGATCAATGGGTAAACCATGTTCCCCACAACACAATACTCTGCACTTCCTGGTTTAAATTCTTGGAATTGGCTAAGTCTCATCAGTTCTTATTCAGTAATCCATGTACTTCTGGAATCGTGGAATCATTTGCACTTTATTAAAAACATTATACGATTTATAAGGCTGGTTGAAGCAATCTTAGTGTCCACTACTCATTCACTCTGCTCTCTGTTTTTCTTGGCTGTGTGTTTAATTTAATCTTCATGCACTTTAGAAACTTCTACACTATGTTCCTACTTGAAAAGGATAAACGTTGCAACATTGAAAATGATGTTGATTTTTAATGTACCTTGGACAAGTGGTTTCCCATGGGTTAGTCTCTACCTAGGGAAAAATGTCCAAAATAATTATTTTCCTAAGTGTGACTTTATAAATATACAGTGAAAGTGACTTCATAAGTGGTAAAATCAATGTTAAATTATAAAGTGAAAAGTGACTTTAGACATAGAATACAATCTGGGTACTTTATTTAATGGGTGAGTTAAAAAATAGAAAGTGAGAATTAAATGCACATTTATTTTCATCCCTTGATGTAAATGAATCTAAGCCATTATATTTTAGAGTTGCCCAAAAATCATTTAGGGAAACAAATGGGAGAAAAGAAAAGAGAGACTGCATTCATTCTTCATGCGCAGATTGGAGAAAAGAGGCTGAGAGCTAGAGAAAAGTTCTAAAGGAGAAATTTGTTGCAGCAAGTTGAAAGAGTTATTTATGGGCAAAGTTGGGCATGGAAATCAAGGCTTAGAAAACAGCATAAGGTACAATACGAACAGCATTGAATGTTGTGAGCTGCACGCCGTTTGAGAGAAATCTTTGAAAAAAACCGTACTATTCGTACAGCGTACAGAAATCTGTAAGGTTCGTACGGGACAGTCCGTATAAAACATATTTTCAGCTTCAAATGGGCACAGAAATCGAGGCAAAGTGGGCACGGTTTTCAAGGAGTTTTGAGCTGAAGAGGTAAGTTGTATTTTGTTGTTTTGTTTTGTCTGCAAATGTATTTTTCTGAACTTGAAAGATAAATAAATTTGAAGAGCTCTCTAACAGGTTTTCCCCAGAGAAGATCGAAGGGGTTTTGCCTAGGTCTAAGTTAACAAAAAATCTGTGTATTTTTATGTGTGTTGTTGGTCTAGTTATGTCCATATTTGTTTTCAGCATGCGTTGGCAGTCCCAAGTGTTTTAATCTAAAAATTTCATTTCCATAATTCTATATGTTGAATGTATGTTTATGGGAAAGGGCATTTAACTGAATGGGAGTGATAAGGTGAAATTAAAACCAGGTTGGAATTGTTGGAAACTTTTTTTAGTCATCAAATTTCAACATGGTATCAGAGCTATGGATTGAAAATCACAGTTTGAACAGTAGACAGTGGTTTGGAACAGCAAACAATGGTTTGGACAACAAACTGAATTTTTTGACAGCAAACTCAATTTGGACAGAAAACTGATATTTTGGGACAGCAAGGTGAAATTTCACAAGGACTAAACTTTTGGAACAACAAGGTGTGCTAGAAAGTTCATTTCTCCATTTTCTTGGTTTTGTAAATTTTGGACAGCAGGTCATGGCCATGTTCTTAAAGATAGAGGACAGATTGGATGGAATATCCAACTATGCCATTTGGAAGGACAGAATTCAAACAGTGTTTGAGGAGGCAACAGTTTGGGACATGGTGCAGCAACTGGTTGTACCTCCTGCTGCAAATGAACTTGCTGAATTCACAAAAAATAATGCAAAGGCAAAAAAGGATTTTGATGGACAATCTGTGGTTCCTCAGGTGAGAGGAAACACATATGTATATCAGATGTGGACAGCTCTAACCACTCTCTATCAGAGTACCAATGAAAGCAGGAGATGGTACTTAAAAAACAATTGAAGAACATTAGGATGACAAAGGCTGAAAGTGTAGTTCATTATCTTCGCAGGGTCAAACAGGTACGTGATGATTTGACTGTTATTGGTGAGACAGTTGCACCCACAGAATTAGTCAGGATAGCTGTAGCGGGATTTCCTAAGTCTTGGGAGGTCTTTGGAGATATAATTACCTCTAGGGAGAATCTTTCTAATTGGGACAGATTCTGGGATGATTGTGTGCAGCATGAGATACAAAAGACTGGCAGTGGCGGGGTGAAGATAGCAGATGACAAGGATGTAGCCTTGACAGCTAGGGGGAAGAACAAAGAGAAGGCCAAGAAAGGGACCTCATCAAATGGGGCTAAGGGAAAGGAGGAGGAGAAGAAGAAAGATACGGATGTGTCCAAAGTCAAATCTTGGGCATGTCAGAAGATGGGACACTATGTTGCTAGGTGTCCTGAAAGGAAAAACAAGGGGAAGAATGTTGAAATTTGGTACCGGAGGACAGGTGGTTCCCTTAGGCTTTGATCTTTGGCCTAGGGAAAAGTGTCCAAAAGATTTTAATTTTTCTCCTAAAATGACTTTATAATTTTTATAAAGTTAAAATCTAATTTAAAAGTGACTTTAATTGATAAAGTTACTAAGTCTAATTTTAAAGTGACTTTTATAAAGTCAATGAAAAATTAGAAAGGAAAAGTGACTTTGGAAATAAATGACTAAGTGGGTCTTTATTAAAGTGGGTGAATTAAAAAATAGAAAGTGAGATTTAAATGTGTATTTAATCTCAGCCATTGATCTAAATCTATTTCAGCCATTGGATTTAGAGATCACCCAAAAGTCATTGGATCACCCAAAAGTCACTTGGAGTTATATTAAAGGAGGAAAAGGAGGAAAAGATCATTCATTCTTTCATGAGCAGATTGGGAGAAGGAGAGCAAGAGAGCAAGGGAGATTTCTGGACAAGAAGGAGAAAGAGATAGCAGTTTGGCACACATACTAGGCAGCTCTTCAGCAAAATCAGAACAGCAGAAAGACAAGTAGAACAGCAGCAAGAACAAACAAAAAAAGCTGATTTTTTTGCTGAAAACTGAGAAGTTTCCAGGTGGTCCGTTGGGCTGAAAACGGATAAGTTTGCATGCTGAAAAAATTATTTTGCTGTAATTTTTTGCTGAAATTTTTTTGCTGTAAAAAGACATTTTTCATAAATAAAGAAGAGCTCTCAAACTGGTTTTCCCCAAGAGTTGTAGGGGGTTTTTCCAGGGTCACGTTGACCAAAAATATCAGTGTTTTAATGTGTTTTTATGGCTGTTTATTACTGCTGATTTTTATTTCTGCAATTTCCAGCATTCTGTAAATTTTCCAGAATTTGTGTTTTCAGCAAAATTTATTTTTCCAACTTGTTGAATGTATAGTTATGGGAAAGGGCATTTAACTACATGGGAGAAATAAGGAGAAACTGAAAACCGGGGTGGGAAAACAGAAATTTTAACATTAAAAAACATTTTACTTCATTTTTTTCATTTGTTATCTAAAAGCTTGAAGATGGCTAAACAAAGACGAGAATTTACTCTCTCTTTAGCTTAGCCTTTTGTAAATTATAATTGTACATATACATTTTATCTTGTTGATTTTTTTCACTAATACTTAACTTATTTTGCAGTCATTATTTGGATGGTTTGCCAACTCTTTTGTGGCAAATTTTGAAAAGCAACGTCCCGCAACATCTAAGAAGCGCTTGCAGGACCTTTGGTAAATGTTGGGGGTTCGATTTCCAAGGATATCATGAGCCCTTTTGAGGCTTTATTTGGCCAAGTCGAGTTTAATAGAGGGCTTCCCATTTTCCTCTCTAAGTCGTGGGCATTTGGAGGAAACTCACACCTTGTTTCCCTTACATAAGTTTTGTTAGATCTTATCACTACTTTCTCAAGAAAGGAAGTCTAGTGTCCAAGTTTCAGGCAATTATTGTGAGGACTCTCCTCGAAGTTTAGTTGAGGAATTTGAAGGGTCCTCTTCTCATTGTAATATTAATAAAAGATCTAATTCGCTTGTGGGAGCTTGGGATTTCTCCCATGGTATCCTATCTCCCCCTTTAGAGAGAGGCTTCTCTTGGGTGGATTGACATTTGCATGATTTAAGCTTTCATACTTCATTCACTTACATGCATGCTTTAATTGGGAATTAACACAACCTCACTATCACATTTCATTAAGTTAAAGTTTGTTACAATTTCATTTGAGCTTTGCATTCTCTATCTCATTATTGCTTGAAGCTATAAGCTTACACTTTACTTTGGGAAATTCATCATTTACATGCAAGTGGTTTATATTCTTAACGAACTTTGATTCGTTTCCATTTACCTTGGTAAATTGTTTCATGAACACTTCAATACATGTTTCATTTTTATGCTACATTGTTATCTTGAATATTGGAGCAATTTATTATCATTGTCTATTTGAAACAAATTTTACTTTCAAGTAAATTACTTGTATCATTTTAATTTATCAATGAGAGACATGCAACACTTGTAAGCTAATTTTATTCCTCCAATTGAGGTTATAATTGCAACTTATGTTGAACACTATTTCATTTTCAAGCATTGCAAATTAATTTCTTCAAAGCATTTGCATGTAGCATTATTTTATTTTGTGGAAAAAACTTGCATTTCATCTAGGCATTTTAGTATAGGAAAGCTCCAAGCCTAATTAAAATTTTACCTCCAACATAAGTTGGTTGAAGTAGACATCTTAGGGATCCTCTACTCCTCTATTGACTCCTCATTGTGAGATACATATTTTTGGGCGAAGGTGAGGTCTGAGGATTGAAGAATTGAATTGTAATCATGTTGTAGAGATACTTAATCAAATTAACCAAGAGCACTTTCTATTACATTTACTTTACTTGTCTCTTGTTGGTTTGAGTTTTCATATGCAAAGTCTATTCCAAAAGCAAGTATTGTAATCCTTTCAAACAAGTGTTTTCTTTTCATGCTTCAAGTCTAATTGCATATTGATGTCTTGGTTTAGTACTTCTCTTTTACATTTCCAAGTTAATTACTAATTTTTGGGTTTTGGAAAGATATGTTTCACATGTTTTGATTTATAAAGTTGATTATCTCAAAATCATTTTGTATCTAACATATCTTGTGCTAACAATTTTTGTTTACATTTCAGGGTTACTTTGTTTTCTCTTTTGAGAGCATTGCATTTTACTTTGAGCAAATATATCTTAAATTGTTGAGCAAATTCTTTTTATGGCACTGGTTTTATGGTTTTTGTTATTGGCATTGTTATTTAAGTTGCTCACTTCATATTTACTTATAAACCCTTAAAAGTAATCCACTTTCACTTTAACATCTCTCCTAGAACCTCACATTTCTTCTATCTTAGTTTTCCATATTAGGGACAACCCCCCATAGGAGATAACTTAAACAGAGAAAGAGGGGATTTAGTGTGACAGCCCCTTCTTTGAGTTCCCTGCCACCAACCACACCTTGTGGGGTTGAAGGCGTTTTCTCACTAAATTGTAGGAGATCGTTCTCCGAGAATAGCGAATGAATTGAGAGTAATTAGTCATGAGTAGTTGTTGAAAGGGAGACTTCAACCTAAAACAAAAGAAAAACTTGTCAAAAAAACTCTAAATTCACATTTCTTTAATTTCCTAAATTTCCTGAATTTCTTATTATGCAGCCTAGTAAGACTCTAAATTCACATTTCCTTAATTCCCTAAATTTCCTATTATGCAACCTAATAAAATTTGAGCATTACAACCTTTGAGTCCATGTGTAACCTCGTTCATCGAGAATAAAAAATGAAGGTAGGTGTAGGCGGCAGGGTCAACAGTGCCTAAGTCTAAACTTAGGAGAATTGATTAATTAAACGGTACAAATTAAGTAATGGTGAGAATCTTCTGGAAAAAGACATGGATCGAGTTCAAGTTAATCTTAACCATCGATTATGTTTTAATATTCGTCGTGGACGTCTCAACGAGAGATTATAAGAAGAAATTTGATGGGGGTTAGAGAACACACTTGGAGCAACCAGAAATTCGATTTTGCTAGGAAATTGATTTCCAAGGTAGCAATTGTGAGTTGTCGGAGGTGATTTAGTGAAGTCGAAGAAGTGAGAGACAAGGAAGGATAGTAAGACCGGTAGGAAATTTCTCCAGTCCGGTGAGTGCATAGTAGAGAGGTAGTGAAAGCCACAGAGAGGTGGCGTAGAGCAAAGAGGGAGATCCGTATTTGCTGAGGAGAAGTCGAAATTCGATGCCAGAAGCCGGAGTGGGAGCCTAGAGGCCAAGAGGATCTATTTTCCAGATAGCAGTTGATCAGTTAGCGAGAGAGAAGTTGGTCCAAGTTGTGTGACACAGATCTCCATAAGTTGACGTAGAGGCAGCGGAGAGGAAGCAAGGGGCAACTCATCTTGAGCCAAGGTCAGTGTCAGGTCACTAGAGGGAGTGAGATTTTTCTCACTAGATCTCCTGTTAGTTATTTCTCTGTATGGAAAGCTAGATTTGAGCTTCCATAGATTTGTACTCAGATTTACCACTGCATAATGAATAAAACCCTCAAATGCTGCACCGGTTTTCCCAAGTTGGATTTTTCCAGGGACATTGGTCCAATAATAACAATGTATTATTTTGTGTGTGCATCTATTCTTCCAGTGTGTTTATTTCTTCTGCAGTATTTATTTTGTGAAGGCTACAGTGTATATGTTTCGATATTTGCAATAGAAAATTGCAAATAATTTGTTCTGTTAATTTAAGAAATAGAATAAATATTATCAGTTGTTGCATTAGTGTTAATTTTAGATAATAATGGTATGTTTTATGCTTACAACAATTTTACTTCAATTTTTTTGTTAGCCCAATATCAATATCCAGTTTAGAAATCACATCATCATGATAGTAAAATGCAGATAGAACATAAAGAATAACAGTAGAAGACAAGCCAAGAAAAGAGGACACAAGATATGGCACCAGCCAGGGACAAACCCCAATGTGGGGAAACCCTTAATCAAGTCATCTTATAATTCTTCAAAAGTTCAGCACAAAGAGAGTACAATATACAATATTCACTTGCCCAATCATAGTGAAACCCGACGAGTCAAACAACAGAAAGAGAAAGCCCTAACCAGAAAGTCAACATTGGTCAACAGGGCAAATTTTGACCTTCAAAACAGCTCGGTCAAACTCAATCAACTCGGCCTCCAACAACTAGTCAAATCAGCCCAAAAACAATCTGAAAAATTCAAGTCAAATCTTGTCAATGAAAGTCAATGCAGCAACAAGCCCTTACACAGTCAACATTGATCAAACAACCTTGGTTTTTGTGCCCAGAACTGTTGCCTGCCCAAATAGAGATACCCCACACAAAACCGCAGTCAAAACTGGTCAACGCCAGTCAAAACAATGTTTTTGCAATTTTCGATCAACACTGGCCAACACAGGGATAGAAAAAGTACAATCCTTTCTTCGCACATCTAGAGAGAGAGAAGCCTCAGAAATCCATACCCAATCAAGTAGAGAGAGATGTGTGAGTGATTGAAGTGAGACACTGAGGAGGAGGCCTCTTGAATTTATATGCAACATTGAGGTGCAAAGTAGATGACAGGTCAACCTTGACAATTTGTCCATAATCAAAATAAATTCATAATTCCATTTGTACATGTCAAAATGGGATGATCTTTAGATCAATCCTACACCTATCGGAGAGAGGAATCCAATAAAAATGTCAGCTGCCTCATATGAGCTGTCCAAGGTGAAGTTTGGCCCTAGTTGCCAAATTTAACACTCCCTTTCAAGTAGGGCGAACTTCACCTGCCAAATTGTCTGACAATTTGTACCATCCCTGTCTCTGCTCTGCTCAGCAGAACCATGAAGAAAGAAGAAATGATCGAGAACGTATCATACCATTCTCCACTGACCCAAAGTCAATCTCCAATAATAGAGTGTGTCATACCACTCTTAACTAACCCGGAGACAGTTTCCATTGATCCTAGATCAATATCAACATCCTAGCATAGGGAGCACGGTAGTACACAATGTGTCCATCGGTAGTGCAATAATCCATATCCTCATTTCCCTACTTCCCAGGAGTCCTAGACTGCATGGGTAGGATGTGCCGGTAGCAGAGGGTGAACCACTCGTCCTGTTCATATGCTATAGGAGAAGGTGAACCACTCAACTTATGCATATGTCACCATGGGCTATCAGAAGGGAGGGTGAACCACTCACCCTATACATCACTTACCATTAGGGGAAGTTGAACCACTCACCCTATGGTCGTTCATCGCTCCAAGAAATACCCCAAGCCCCCCGGAGCTCCCAAAGCTCAACATCCATCTCATATGGGACCCTCATAAGAGGGTCTTTCCACGACTCTAAGTCATTCACGGAAGGTTAAGAATTTGACCTTCCCCAGGGGCTTCGTAAGAATATCGACAACCTGATCATCAATCCCAATGTGCTGGAGCCTTATTGCTCCCCAAAGTACCATATCCTGGATAAAGTGGTACCTCATATCAATATGCTTGGAACAGTCATGAAACACAGTATTCTCTGAAAGATGAATCCCACTCTGGTTGTCGCAGAAGATCACGGTGGTATCCAGCACATGTCCAAACAACTCACTAAAGAGCTTCCTCAACTAAACAACTTCACAGGAGGCCATACTAGCAGCAATGTATTCAGCCTTAGTGGTGCTTAATGCAACCGACTTTTGCTTCCTACTCATCCATGATATCGAAGCAAAACCTAGAGAGAAGCAACATCCAAATGTGCTTTTATGATCCACCACATTGCCAGCCCAATCTGCATCAAAGTAACCATAGAGCCTCACATTTCTGATAGTGTATCTCAGTCCATAAGTGATTGTGCCTCGGAGATATCTCAAGAGATTCTTAGTAGCAATCCAATGTATGTGATGAGCCCTGACCATAAACTGACTCAATGTATTCACTAAAACGCATATGTTCGGACGGGAGTTCACCAAGAACATCAGGGCCCCCATGAGTTGACGATACTCAAAAGGATTTCCCAAATTGGGCCCAACAACACTTCCACACAACTTCTTGAAGTTAAGTTCCATAGGAGTAGTCATGAACTTGTAATCCACCATCCCAAATATTTCAAGTATCTTCACGATATATTTTCCTTGAGAAAGGAAAACGTCACCTACCTTTTGCTAGACCTCCAACACTAGGAAGTAATGCATCAATCCTAGGTCTTTCATCTCGAATTTTGAAGCCAACTACCTCTTACATTGATGAATAAGAGGGTCTGCACCTATCAGAAAGAGATGTCCACATAAAATACCAAGATGAGAGGTCTATCATTCTCAACCTTAAAATAAAGGTTTGGATCAGCTTCACTTCTCGTAAATCCCAGCTTTATTACATAGATATCGATCCTCTCATACCAAGCCCAAGGTGTTTGTTTCAACCCATAGAGCGCTTTCTTCAGCCTGCATACATGTGTCTGACGATCTTGAACTTCCAACCCCTCAGGTTGTTCTATATAGACTTCCTCCTTAAGTGAACCATGCAAGAAGGCAGTCTTGACATCCATCTGGTGTAGACATCCTTGGGTCTAGGGACCACATCCCAGACATCATTCTTCATAATCAACTCATACTCTTTGTTCATTATATCCTTCCAAACTTGGTGCTTTGCAGCTTCTTTGAATGTGCAAGGCTTAGATTGAACAATGGTACCTATTCGGCTTCTTGCTTTCACGAAATGTCCCCCTAGATGCAACATGTATCTCGGCATCTTCGAGAGTCTCCCTAAGCCATCAAGCTCTCCTTTTTGAGGAGAGCTCATGAGGGGGTTGATCAATGGGATCCATTGGTCCTTCAGCATTGGGCATCGGCTCATCCTACAGTTCTCCTTGCTTTCCTAAATCTGCTTCTTTGTCCTTCCCTGGAAGAGGAAGGTTACTAATCTTCCCAAGTGCAGCATCCTCATCAAAGGTGACATCATGACTTATCTCCACTTCTCTTTCACCAAGCACATATATTCTATATGCCTTAGAGATTTCACTGTATCCCACAAATGTTCTTTTCTTCCTAGAAGTATTCAATTTGCTTCTCTTTTCTTTCGGCACATGAAAATACACGGGACTACCAAAAATTATAGAGTGAGAACCATCAAGTTTCTTACTAGTGAAAACTTCTTCAAGAGTTTTGGAGTCCAATGCTTGATGAGGTCATCTATTTTGAACATACATGGTAGTGTTTGTAAATTTGGCCCATAAGAACTTCGGAAGGATTTGATCATGAAGCACGACACGAGTGGCTTCTACGATAGAATGGTTCTTCCTTTCAGCAACACCGTTTTGCACAGGAGTATATGCGGTATTAGTCTCCCTCTTAATGCCAGATTCTCTACATATATTAATGAACTCATTTGATTCATGTTCAATTCCATTATCGGTCCTGAATATTTTGATCTTCTTCCCGGTTTGATTTTCGACCAAAGCTTTGAAAGAACAAAACAATGAGAATACTTCGTCCTTCTTCTTCAAGAAATATATCCAAGTCCTTCAAGATAAATCATCCATTAAGATAGCATAATATAAATATCCTCCCAATGAGTTCATGAGCATCATACCAGATAGATCAAAATGAATCAATTGCAATATGTCGGTAGTCTTGCTATCACTCGAGGGGAATGGTCCCCTTGTATGCTTTCCTTTGGCACACCCCTGACAGACTCTTTCATGTTCTACTTTAAATTCAGGTATACCTGTCACCATCTTCTTCACATCGGGTAGAGCCTTATAATGTAGATGAGCAAACCTCTGGTGCCATAATTCAGATTGAAGTGATGTGTTGCAAGACATAGGTCCCAATGGACTTCCTCCAACTTGATACAGGCTATCAACCATGAATCCAAGTGTAAATGCATCTTTGAAATTTTTATTCCACACACGTACCTTTCCATCGATGAATGCCACCTTGAATCCTTTGTCCTCCATCGTCGAGATAGCTACTAGGTTCTTCTTTAGATCGGATACATATAGTACTTCTTGTAGATGAATGTTGTTGCCTTGATTCAATTGAACAGTAACATTCCCAACTCTCTTCAAGGGATAGGTGGCATTGTCTCCAAGGATAATTTCCAAATTTGTTTCCTTTTCAATCAGATTTGAAAGAGCTTCCTTATACCCAATGAAGTGCCTTAAGGCATCAGTATCAATCAACCAATTTCCCAAAGTGTCCAAAGGAGATGTAGGGGAGAGGGTAGATATAAGATAAAATTCTTTTTGCTTGTTATAAACAACATTAGATTCATCATAATTGGTGTTTCTTGATCTCTTGGGAGGGCGACCATTTCCTTGATGAGGAGTGGGAGCATACCTTTTTCCTCAGTTGTTGAATCTGCATTTCCTTTGATTGTTGTTGCCCCTGAAATTGTTGTTGTTGTGGTTGTCATCATCATGAGGTGTATCCCTTCTATTAGGACACTCCCTAGCATAGTGGCCAAACTTGTTGCAGATGAAGCATCTTCCTTTCCTTCCATTTTTGAAACCCAACCTTCCTTGACATTGCTTGTTTGAACCTACATTGTTCTTCTTTTTGCCATGAGCAGAGAATGCAATAGGATCATTCCTATTTGAAGGCATATCTAGTTCCATCATCCTTGTTTCTTCTTGAGAACATCTAGTCAGCGATTCTTCAAAACCGAGAATCCTGTCGTTGTTAAGAATAGTGGTGTTGAACACGTGCCATTCAGGAGTCGTTCAAGGGCAATGAGAGTAATCTCCCTATCAACAATAGCTTCTCCAATTGAAAGAAGATCATTTTTTATCTCAGTAATCCTCACCAAGTAGGATTGAATGTCTTCATTTCTTCACTTATTTATATCCTTCAGCTTGTTCTTGAGGAAACGAACTTGGTTTGCATTGCTAGATTTGAACATGCCAACCAACCAGTCATATATCTCCATTGTCGTGTTCAAATCGAAGATGTAAGCAACTAAATGCTTATGAATAGAATCCTTGATGATCTTCTTTGCTTTAAATTCACCATTCTTGTACTTTGTCTAAGCAGTAGTCGATGCATTTGAAGGAGGCTCTAAAATCTTTCCCTGCGCATAATCCATAACATCTTACTCTTTTAAAGTCAAATCAAGAGACATCTTCCATGCTTGATAATTAGACTTATCATGAAACTTGTCATCAGGTTTGAAGTAGGATGTGGAGGCCATTGAATCTTGTCTTTGATCAGTGACTGCTCCTCTTAGTGATTGCTCTACTCCCTCTTGCTTGGGCTTTGTCTTCACCTCAGCTCCGATACCATGTTAATTTTAGATAACAATGGTATGTTTTATGCTTAGAGAAATTTTACTTCAATTTCTTTATTAGCCCAATATCATCATGATAGTAAAATGCAGATAGAACATAAACAATAACAAGACAAGACAAGCCAAGACAAGAGGACACAAGATCTGGCACTAGCCAGGGACAAACCCCTATGTGGGGAAACCCTTCATCAATTCTTCTTAAAATTCTTCAAAAGTTCAGCGAAGAGAGAGAGAACAATATACAATATTCACTTGCCCAATCACAGTGAAATCTGATTAGTTAAACAACAGAAATAGAAAGCCCTAAACAAAAAGTCAATGCTGGTCAATAGGGTAGAGTTTGATCTCCAAAACAGCTCGGTAAACTCAGCCTCCAATAGCTAGTCAAATCAGTCCAAAAACAGTCCAAAAAAGTCCAATCAAATCTGGTCAACGAAAGTCAATGTAGCAGCAAGCCCTTCCACAGTCAAGGTTGGTGAAACAGTGGTCAAATGGTTTCGATTTTTGTGCCCAGAACTGCAGCCTACCCAAACAGAGATACCCCACACAAAACCGCAGTCAAAACTGGTCAATGCTAGTCAAAACAACCTTCTGCAATTTTCAGTGAACGCTAGTCAACATAGGAACACAAAAAATATAGTCCTTTCTTTGCACGTGTGAACAGAGAGAAGCCTCATAAATGTGTACCCAATCAAGCAGAGGGAGATGTGTGAGTGAGTGAAGTGACAAAATGAGGAGGAGCCCTCTTGAATTTATATGCAACGCTGAGGTGCAAATTAGATGACTGGCCAACCTTGACAATTTGGCCATAATCAAAATAAATTCATAATTCCATTTGTACATGTCAAAATGGGATGATCTTTAGATCAATCCTACACCTCTCGGAGAGAAAAATCCAATAAAATTATCAGTTGCCTCATATGAGCTATCCAAGGTGAAGTTTGGCCCTAATTGCCAAATTTCGAGGTTTCCGAATTTTCACAAATGGAACAAGAAGCCTTCAACAAGCCCCAAGTTGAAGACTAAGGCAAAACTAGGGCTTGTCTAAGGAAAGATTGAACTAGGGCAAAAGGATTTTGCTTTGAAATGGATGAATTAGCCACTAAAAGGGGTTGATTTTGAGACAACTAGTACTCCTCTTAATGTTGCACCCTTCCACTACCAAACTACTTCCACCCTAGCTAATTTCGTGTCGTAGCCCTAGCTAGCGACTTGACCTTAAGGGGCCAAAATGAGATTAGGAGAGAGAAAATCAAATTTATGGTTGATTTTGAAGGTCATCAACAAAGTGATAAATCTAGCATAGTCAGGATGATGGGTTCCATAGGAGTGAAAAATATGCTAAATCTTGGTAAGGAGTAAGGCAATAATGAAGCCCTAGCTTTCAAAACCCTAACTATTACTTTTGTGAGGGAACAAAGTCACTTGGGAGAGCTAATGTTAAGATACACCAAGGGAATTGCCATTCCTGTTCTATTAGTGAGAATGCATACAATGTTATCATCTAGATTCTATAAATTCATTTTCAATACTAATTAGCACAATAGAAACCCTAGAAATAAATCATTCCATACATTAGACACAAGAATAACATTTATGAAATCCAAGGCACGCGTACAAGATAGAATGCATGTACAATCCTTTATTGCTCCAAAGTAACAAATCCAAGACCAAACTAATAGCTCCAAATAGCAAAATACACCATAGAGTCACATCTCCACAAGAATTCAAGAAGGTCGAAATTCTCCAAGAGGGTTGTAATAGTCACAAGTGATGATGATCCAATACAAATGAGTCTCTCCTCTATTTATATCACGAGTATGACTAATAATTAGCCTACAAAAGCCCAAAAAACAAATTTGATGATACAAGTAGTTGGGTTACAAACCAACCCATCAACGTTTTGAAAATATGCCCTAATTAGCCCACACATGTAAATCGTAAGCTCTCTAGGGCTAACATCATCCAATGTAAGTGTTCCAAATGCCATGTCCAAGGGTGATGAGGTGTCCAATATGGCGTAGAAGTATCTCAAGTCCATGATTGAGAGTTGGTCCTCAAATTCACCTGATTACGTCCTATGGGATCCCAATATCCAACTGGGACACCACAAAGTGGTCTCCATGAGTTCCCAACTGCTGAAAGTGGCGTCCTCTGCTCCAATGTCTAGGGATTCTTAGGTGCAACAAGCCCTCCCTAGTGTCTCAATGTGAGACCATCTTCATTTGGGATTTGAATCAACTGTTGCCCATTAAGCTGTGTCAAGGCCTACCTAGGGGCACGCTAGGTACAATTGTGTCATCCTGAAGAATCATCAAATCTGAGACAAAGTTGTTATGAATATAATTCATATAAACATAATATAAATAATAATAATAATAGTCATAATAATGATTAGTATAGAAGAGGCATGTCTCTAAGGACATGATCATTCATGAAGAGGCACTTGCATAGCTATATAAATGGACCCTCATTTGTAACAATCTCATCATATCAATTCTTTTATTCACTATTCAATACATATTTATTTCTATCCTCAATGGATGCCTTCATATTCCAAGTGTTCTAAAGATTATTGTGAAATATGAACTTTGTTCGTTACATTGGTGCTAGAGTTGTTAGATCTTCTAGCCACTCAATTGTTGCACAGAGCCAATCTGATCCGACCTTTTTCCATTAACTCTTCGACAAGTTCATTGTTGTTCGATTGTGGATTTTAGCCAAACAAAGTTTTGGAGGTTCTCCATTTTGTCGTCAGGCCCTTGGCCATTAAAAAAAGAAAAAAAAAAAAAAAAAACAATATATATATATATATATATATAAACGAAAAAACAAAGTTAAAATTTTTAAAATAAATAAAAAAGAGTCAAATATATATATATAAAGAATTAAAAAAATAAAAAATAACCAAAATTATAATATAATCAATCAAAAAATAAAACAACCAACGGTTGCCGCCATCTGAGAGAATACACCAGCTACACCCCGCCTACAACTCTGCGAACAAAATTATGTCGCCCCCTGCCACCAGCCGCCCAACAGCATTGTACAATCCGTCATACACAACACCAAAACTGTGACCATACATTTCGCTACAAACTAGAACATTTTCATGGGAAGAAACATGAGGTCGAATCAATTGAAAAGAGCAACACAACCCTATACAGATCACAATTAAAAAAAATAAAAAATAGTTGCCCATTTCAATGTGCCATCGAGAGCCACCCACCTGAGGTGTGTGAGGTTCATTGCATACAGAAAATTCGTTGGACATTGAACATGGAACGATCAACGAGAAATTGCACTTCCACATCGCCATTTTGTAAGGAATCTAGCTTCACAGATCTTGTAGTTGCAGCAGCAACAAATGAGAGGGAGTTGGAGTACAGATGCCGTGTTGCCAGCAGTTCAATAAGTTCAGCAACAGCACAGATGCAACATATATCAGAATTGCGTAGTGGTTGCTGGGCAGTATGGCCAGACATTAGCAACGTGACAAGAGATGATGCAGAGACAGGGTGCTGCTACAGGATGCGCAGAGGCTCTAGAACACATTCCTCACTAAGAGGGAGTGCTAGTTTTTGTAGCATCAGATGTGTTCTAGCCACGAAATTTGGTGGAGAGGCTAGAATACATGAGATCTATAAAACATAGAAATAGTTTCTAGAAATTTCGCCTATAAATGACTTAATTAAATTATTAACCAGTTTTTAAATATTTCCTAAGTCTAAACTTAGGAAATATGGTTAATTAATTAGTATTAATTAAGCCAAGGCGAGAATCATCTAGTAAATTACACAAATCGATCTAGAGATTATCCTAGCCATCGATTATGCTTTAATCTTGGTTGTTGGTGCTCCAACAGTGGATTATAAGACAAGATCAATGTGGTGATGCAGAACACACTTGAGTAGTTTGATTTCATGAGCAGATCGATTTCCCGAGTAACAGCAGTCAATGGCTGGAAAGAGAGCTAGTGAGATCAAAGCAGTGAGAGAGGGGCAGAGACAGTGAAGTCGGAGGAAGTATTCTAGATCAGGTGAGTGCATTTGCAGAGGGCAAAAGAGCCACAAAGAGGCTAACGTTGAGGCAACGCAGTAGCCTCTGGAGGCAAAGTCGATTTGCTAGGAAAGATTGACGTTTTTAGTTCCAGAGGCCAAGAAGGAGTCCCAAAGTGTCAGAGAAGCATCCTTCTGGTTAGCAGAAGACAGAACGACTTCATCAAAGTCCAATCTAAGGCTAGACGTCCAGCGAGCTACGCAGAGGCTCAAAGGGCCGAAATTCTGAAGGCAAGTTGTGCCAAAGGATTGCCTTTGGGATGAGGAAAATTTGTCTCCAGATTTTTGCTAGTATTTCTCTGTAGGATTGCCAATTTCGGCATCCAGTTGTACTCAGATTATTTCACTGTTGCATGATAATAAAACCCTCAACTGCTGCACCAGTCTTTCCAAGTTGGGTTTTTCCAAGGACTTTTGTCCAAAAATAACAGTGTTATTTTATGTGTGTGCTAGCATTTCCTCCAACGTTTATTATTCCACGGTTTTATTTCTGTAGGTTGCAGTGTGATTTATTCAGTATATGTTGTAGCAAAGAGTAAATAAATTGTTAAATTAAATTGACAATTAGGAGAATAATTCCCAGTTGTTGCAATAGGATTCCATTTTGGGAATTTTCACATGTTGTGACTTCTAAATGGATGTACAAGATTAAGCATCGAGCTGATGAGAGTATTGAGAAATATTAGTCTAGCTTTGTGGCTAGAGGTTTCTCCAAGAAAGAGGAAGAAGAATATGATCACATCTTTGCACCAGTTGCCTAATATACTACTATCAGTGTTATTGTAGCCCTTGTTGCAAGTCAAGGATGGACTCTTCACCAGATGGATGTAAAGACTGCATTTCTTCATGGCATCTTCAAGAAGAATTATATGTTGAGAAACCACAGGGATTCGAAGTGAAGGACAGGAAAGCTCATGTTTGTACGCTGAAGAAGGCACTATATGGTTTGAAACAAGCCCCCTCGAGCCTCATATGCCTGTATTCATAGTTACCTAGTGAAGCTTGGATTCACGAGAAGCAACACTGACCCGAACCTCTACTTCAAAGTGGTCCAAGCTATGCCTCTCAATCTGGTTTTATATGTTGATGATCTACTCTTGACGGGTAGTGAGCCTCTAATGCTCGAGTGTAAGAGGGAGCTAACCTCTGAATTCGAAATGAAAGATCTTGGTTTGATGCACTGTTTCCTGGGATTGTAAGTGTGGCAAAACCCTGATGAGATTTTCCTTTCACAAGGAAAATATGTTGTGAAATTGCTAGAACAATTTGAAATGGTAGAATGCAAGTCAGTGGCCACACAGATGGAGGTGAACTTCAAAAAGGTATGTGGAGATGTTGTTGGACCTAACTTAGCTAATCCCATTGAGTATCAATAGTCGATTGGGGCATTGGTGTTCCTAGTCAATACCCATCTAGACATGTTTTGCAATGAACACTTTTAATCAATTCGTGACTTAGCCTCTTCATGCACACTGGGTTGTTGCCAAGCATGTGCTAAGATATTTACATGGGACGATTAACCTTGGTCTGAGATATACTGTTGGAGATTTACAACTTCATGGATACACTGATGCTAACTGGGCCGGAAATGCTATTGACAGGAAAAGCACATTAGGGCACTGCTTTAGTTTGAGATCTACCATGATATCCCTGACGAACCAGTAGTAGAAGTTTGTTTCCCTTATTACTGTTGAGGTTGAGTACATTGTTGCTAACATGGAAAGTTGTAAGCTATATGGTTGAGGAAGCTCCTTGGAGAGTTGTTTAGCAAATCCTGGATACAACAATGATATTGATCTAAAGATGATCTGAAGTTGTCATTGATGTCAACCCAAGTAGCACCAGGGGCTAGCTTGATCTTGCAAGGGAATTTTTACTTGACAACATACTCTATTTTGAATCAAGGATCTTCTAGATAGATTCTACTTGTCGAGATGTTTCCGTTGATATATGGCACGCTAAGTAATTCTTCACGGTTTGAGAGATATTCATTTTTGAAGTTAGTAACCCCAGTTAGTGGGCTAAAACCCTATGGGGTTGTGGCATGGCATTCATAACTAGTTTTGGTCATTGAATAGTCATTAACTAATAATTTTTTAAGCTCCTAAAATCCCTCCAACATTATCTATAGAATTCCCTCTCAACTCTATAAAAAGAAATCTCATATATCCTCCAAAAGTAGTGATCGTGGCATTTTCGCTATAACTTCATTTCTGCGAAGTCTTAGATTCTAAAATGAAAACCCATTGGATTCACAATCCTGATGAACATCGTGACCGAAATTCAGATCTAATTTCAGATCTTGGTTCGCTATATTTTTGGAGATATGATTTGTGGAAGTTAGGGTTTTTGCAGGCTCCCAAATTTCATCTCAAAGAAGCGACCTTGGGAAAATCGCATAACTTTCTCTTTGAGAAGAGGATTGGAATTCTGTAAAAAGTGGCAGATACTGCACAGATTGTAGTTTTTTGTGTATCAATTTCGGAGACAAAGGAGGAAACAATGACACGTGGCACGTCGTACAAGTTTTCTCTATTGAACTAGTCCATAATTAGGTCATTGTGAGAGATTGGGCATAACTTTGTCTTGAAGAGTCCAAATCGGGTTAGACCTACGGCATTGGAAAGAAGACTCAGAGGGCTTCTACAGGACCGATGATCACATGTTGCGGATCTGAAATCACAGAGATACATCAGATTAAATATCATGCTCCTAGAAGGCAAGAAAAACTAGATCAACTGTTGTCAAGGGGTGCAAAGGCCCAAACTTTCTAGGGCAGCAAAGAGCAAGGTGCAGCAAAATGATGCAGCAGAGGTAAGCTACATGTAAGTATCTTCTGTATATGCATGTTCATCTCTTAATTGCATTGGGTTCTTTGTATTCTAATTTGTTGTTTTTGTTTAGCATTGACATATGCTCTGCACGATGAGGTAAGTTTTGCTATTATCATGTCATGGGTATTTCTTTGAAGACTTTTTGTAGGTATTATATATTCATCAAGAGAAGACTCAATGCATAATCTAATGTTCTGAAGAATGAGAAAGGATAGCATGACAAGAGCAGCAATCAAGGTGTAGAACATGAAGTCTTAAAGTGGGCAGCACTGCATATAAACATTGTAAAAGTATCATTGTACAGAGTCATTGTAAAAGCAACTTTGTAAAAGTTGTACATGTGTCTATCTACCAAGAGTTGAAGAGGCAGTGTCGGGAGGTCTAGGATCATCATTAGGTGGTTGTGTCATAGTTGGGGTTATGGTCTAGTGTGTCGTCTTCTTCTACATCATTCTATATCATTGTAAAGTGGACCATTTTCACTAGTACGGGAGTCCATTCTTCTTTTATTCTTCTATAGGGTGGTAGGGTACTGCTAAGCTGGTGCATGAAGTCACCAACAAGTTCAAGCATGTGAAAACTTCAGGCTGGTAGGGTGGTGCTAGGGTGAGTTGTAGCTCATTGGGTGTTGGGGCACTCGTTCAGTTGACCACTGAAGAATCTCGGGCGTTGGAGCGTCCATCCAGTGGGAGCTGAAGAAGTTTTTGCTTTCATTTCAGTTGGGGCTGAATATTAAAGAATTTATTAGAAAAGCATTCGGTGGTTTTTGACTCGGAGGAGGGTTACCACCTAAAATTTTTGTGCATCTTGTGTTCTTTTATTCACTGTTGTGACTGCATAAACATTAATGATAATTGAAGATTAACTAGTGCTCTTAAAAGATTTAAAAGTGCTAATTGCTAAGGAATACTAATTCACGCCCCCCCGCTCTCAATATTTTCCAACAATATTGCGACAATAAGAGTGGGATCCGACTAGAAGAAAATCTTGTGTTCCATGACAAGTTCACGCAAATTGAGATCAAGTATTACTACATGCAAGATATGGTGCAGTGAGGAGTAGTGAGACTTCATCACAATTCTACTTATGAGCAGATAGCAAATATACTCACCAAGGCTTTGTCGAAAGGGAAGCTCTTGTTCTTCAGAGAACAATTTTGTTAACATTGGCAACTAGGGCCAAACTCCATGTGTGTCACCTTATTCATGGCTGATAATATTTTTCCTAGATTTCTCTCGTCGAAAGGTGTAGGATTGATTTAAAGATCATCCAATTCTGATAAGTATTTATGGATATATGAATTTATTTTGATTATTGACAAATTATCAAAGTCGGCTAGCAAATTATCTAGGCTCAGACGCCCAACAGACACATCTATTCACCTTCAACGTTTGGATATAAATACAGGATGACTCCTCCTCATTTGGTCACTCACTTCTCATCATATCTCTCTCTCATGCGCAGGAAAAAGAGTCTCTTCTCTCTCCTGCGCAAAAAGGCTCTCTCTCTCACACGTGTGAAAATAAGGATGCAGATTTCTTGGACTGATGCACAGTGAAGTCTTGGACTGGTGCACGGCGCAGCGAAGTCTTGGACTAGTGCACGGCGCGGCGAAGTCTGGGACTGGTGCACGGTGAAGTCTTGGGCTGGTGCACGACAAAGTCTTGGACTAGTGCACAACAAAGTCTTGGACTAGTGCACAGCGAAGTCTTGCACTGATGTTCGGCGAAGTCTTGGATTGGTGCGTAGTGAAGTCTTGGACTAGTGTGCGGCGAAGTCTTGGACTGGTGCACGATGAAGTCTTGGATTGGTGCACGGTGAACGATTCATCAGTGGAGACCTGACGAGTTCGATCTAGGGTTTGTTGCTCTAGTTTAGGGCTGATCTAGGGTTTGCAGCTGTTGATATAAATCAGATCTTTGTACTATTTCTCTCTGCTGAATTATTGAAGATAAAAGAAGATTTAGGGTTGATCAAAGGGTTTCCCCATATTGGGGTTTGTCCCTGGCTAGCCGCCACATCTTGTGTCTCTTGTCTTGGCTTGTTTTCTATTGATCGTTTAAATGTTCTATCTGCACTTTACTTAATGTACATGTGATTGCGAATCTGTGGATAATAATAAGAAAGATAAGCAAACTACTCTAAGCATAGAACATACCATAACTTAACAAGCTTGGACCGATGGATGTTCATGTGACCCTCCTAGGTAAGGGTCCCAGCTGATCAAGGACATTGAGCAATGCTCCTCCCCCTTCTTTGAGCTCACAGGGAGTGGAATCGAGCCTAAGAGCTCTTGCGATTGAGGGAACTCTAGACAATAAGATAGTCTATGATCCTTACCTCCATGGTAAGTCGTATCCTGCCTATTGTCTCACTGGTCTTGACAGAGTATACCCCAATTGGCATGCTACCCACAGGCTAGGCCTGTTGGGATTGTTTCTCCCCATCTAGCCAATGGGTCAGCATACTTGAGACAGTTTGTGATCCTTGCCATTCATGGTAAGTGGTATCCTGCTCATGTAATGGTATGCAAGTCTTCTACCATTGACTCTTGTGGATCAAGTTAGGAAGATCAACAGACAATAGGATCAAGTGTGATCCCCCTTTTTGGTAAATGTATCCTGCCTACTGTCAACAAACATTAGGATAGGCATGATCATGACCTTTCATGGTAAGTGGCATCCCTCCTATTGTCTGTGGATATAGGGTGGTAGCTGAAGCTCCCCTATGATGATTCTTCTTCTCTAGACTCGAGAGTCTTCAACAGATGAGCAGAGATGAGTAGACACGAGATATGACTTGATGATGATGATGAGACTAGTAAGACGAGATTCATGTTGCAGTCGGAAACTTCTCCCTAGCTAAGAGGGAGTGTTAATTTGGCAACTCAAGGACAAATTCCCTCCTTTTGACAACCTTCCTCATCTGGAGAAGACCCTCTTTGCCCTTGGAAGAATTTAATCTGGTCAAGGTAAAAAATAATTTTTAATGAAAAATCCACAAGTACACAAAATTTCAGCTCGGCCTAAACTCATAATTGGGTCTACAAAGAAGCATATAAATACACATCAAGGCAACCACATTTGGACCACATCATCACATCTTCTCTTCTCTCTCCTCTTGTGATTGGTCTGTACAAGTCTGAAGTAAGCAAACCGAGCTCATACATGTGAAGGGAAGAAGGGCAATCTGAATTTTTTGCATTGATTTTTGTTTGGGCACCATTGACCAAGTTTGACTTGCAATTTTGACTCTCTTTGACTTGCAAAATTTCGATATTGGGAGACCAAATTTCTCTGTGGAAGAACCGAACTTTTATGGGTTGTTTTACTGGGCTTGATTGTAGACCCTATACTATAGTTTGACCCAGATTCGCTCCTTTGACTGAGCTATTTTTGGGGTTGTTTTGACTTGACTTTGACCAACAAGGAAGGCTGAATTCTTTCACTATTGACCAAGTTTATTTGGAATTGATTGGACTCTTGAACATTGACAGATTAGGGCATATTTGACTATTGTTGACTTTGACCAAAAATTGCAGACTTTGACTTTGGATCATACTTGACTTTTGGGCTCATCTCATTGAATATTGGTTAGTTGAATTGATTGGTCAAATTTGTTTCCCTTTGACTCATTATTGGATTGGAATATTGCATCTCTCTATGAACATTTGATGACAATCTAATAGAAGAAGAATTTGGAAAGGGTTTCCCGATTGTGGGGTTTTTCCCTGGTCTTTCACCAAATCTTGTGTTTCTCTTGTTTCATATTCTTGGCTGTCTTTTATTGCATTTGAAGTATTGTTCTATCTACAAATGCTCATTGATATTGGAAGATTAAATATGTTTAATAGTGATTGCCAATTAAAGAAAGAATCGGGCTCAGTGATTGTACTAAGCATAGAACAGTGGAAATTTAACAATTCATGGCTTCCTTGAAGATGCAAGGGGCACTCATGGGGGCCCTAGGAACTAGTTTGATGGTCATAATGATAGGAGGTAGAGCTCATGCTTGGCTTTTGCCCACGTGCTAAACTCTATTGTCTCAACCATATTTTGCATTTTGTGATATCATTCCTGTTGTATGTGGCCATATTATGCTTTTATCTTTCTTTTTCAGCTGCATTAACCTTCGGGGTATCGTTCCCAAGGCTACTTGGGAATACGAGCGGGAGCAGAAGCGGGATTGGAATATTGCATCTCTCTATGAACATTTGATGACAATCTAATTGAAGAAAATTTTGGAAAGGGTTTTCCTCTTGTGGGGTTTTTCCGTGGTCTTTGATCAAATCTTATGTCTCTCTTGTTTCATGTTCTTAGTTGTCTTCTATTGCATTTGAAGTATTGTTCTATCTACAATTGTCCATTGTTATTGGAAGATTAAATTTGTTTAATAGTGATTGCTAATCGAAGAAAGAATTGGGCTAAGTGATTGTACTAAGCATAGAATAGTGGAAACTTAACAATTCATGGGTTCCTTAATGATGCAAGGGGCACTCATAGGGGCCCTATGAACTAGGGTGATGGCCATAATGATAGGAGGTAGAGCTCATGCTTGGATTTTACCCACGTGCTAAACGTTATTGTCTTAGTCATCTTTTGCATTTTGTGGTACATTTCCTAAGGTATGCGGCCATATTATGCTTTTATCTTTCTTTTTTAGCTGCATTAACCTTTGGGGTATCATTCCCAAGGTTGCTTGGGAGTAGGAGCAGGAGCAGGGAGCAACATTTTCAAAATCTCTTGGGTCAAGAGCGAATCGAGGAGCAAATTTGTATATAATATATATCTTTATATATTTTGATGCATATATGTCAACAAAAGTATGTAGAATGATGAATTAGATATAAATAGCATAAAAACATGAATTAAACTATATAACATCAATCGTCTAGAAGTTATAATTTTCATCAACCACACCCACTGTTCAAAAGTGTAACTAGTATCGGTCTTCACAACTGCTATTTGGCTCATGACATGATGTAATTCTTATGTACTTGTCCAAAGAAGAAAAAGAAAAATAGTTTTGTAAAAGAAAATTTATTAAAGCATGGGTTTCATGCTCAAAGTTTTTGGTTCCTAGGTCAAAGTGTTAAAATTTCAAGTCTTGAATCTTATTGCAGAACCTGGAATTAATGCTTCTCATTGTTAATTAATTAATAATTTATTTGCTACGACAAATATCAAATAAATCACACTGCAACCTTCACAAATAAAACTGCGAAAAATAATAGCGTTGGAAACTGAGAAATATGCTAGCACACACATAAAAATTGACACACTTATTTTTGGACTAAAGTCCTCGAAAAAACCCAACTTGGGAAAATCGGTGTGGCAGAGAAGGGGTTTTATTATTATTATGTAGTGAAATTCTTAGTACAATCTAGGGATACTCAACTGACAATCCAATCAGAAAAATAAACTAGCCGTAATATTTGTGAGGAAAATGCCTCAGCACCACGCCTGACCTGCTCTGACAACTGACAAATTTGGCCAGTCATATAGCCTCTACGTAGTGCTTGCGCAAACCCCAACTCGCTAAGCCTAGAACTAAAAAAAAAAAACGTTCTGGGTAACTTTGCCTCTAGGAGAAATTCGCTTGGCCTCCTGGAGAATTTCCGGAACAACAACAACTGAATTTTTTCTCTCTTTAGCAAAATCGATCTCCCTCTAATCCTACTCCGACAACTGACAAATTTGGCCAGTCGTACAGCCTCTGCGTAGTGCTTGCGCAAACCCCAACTCGCTAAGCTTGGAATTGAAGAAAAATAACGTTCTGGGTAACTTTGCCTCTAGTAGAAATTCGCTTGACCTCCTAGAGAATTTCCAGACCAACAATGACTGAATTTCTCTTCTCTTTAGCAAAATCGATCTCCCTCTGAAGCCTTTTACGCAACTCCACTAAGAAATACGACCCTTCTAGTGTTGACTCTCCAGATTTAGAAAAGCTTTCCTTTGGACTCACTATCCCTGCCCTTCTCTTCCTCTACTTCCCTTCTAAAGCTCAACCTCTTCGGGCTACTGCCTTTGGAAAATCAAACTCTCCTACAGAAATCGATCTTTCTATCTCTGTTTTCCATCTAACCATCGACTTCTTCTTAGAATCTTTTGTTGGACCTCCAATAGCCAAAATTAAAACTTAATCAAGGGAAATTTATGTCCATAATAGGACTCCTCACAGGGAATTAGGCAAAATCACTCTAGAGAAGGTCTTCACTGGGAAGACACCTGAAGTCAGTCGTTTCAGGATATTTGGGAGTTTAGCATATTGTCGTATACCCGAAGAGAAGCGAAAGAAATTAGATCAAACTGCTAAGAAAGGATATCTTGTGGGATACAACGAAAATACTAAGGCATATAGAGTCTATCTTCCAGGAAGTAGGAAGGTGGTAGTTCGGCGGGATGTAAAGTTCATGGAGGATAGAGCTTTCAGAAAATCTCAAGAAATGCCTTCCGAGGAGCAGTCGAAAGACGAGTCGTTGATCAAACCACTTCAACCAGTGGAAACTAATACCAGAAATTCTCTTTAAGACAAAGCTTCAGAACAAGAGGAATCTCAAGAAGAAAAAAGCTGATAGATGTGCCTAGTACCAGTGCAAGAACGAGCAGGGAACTCCGACAGATTCTACGGGATGCAGAAGACCTCATTGGTGCACCCAAGAATAGTAAAATGGAGCGAAGAAAAACAGACAGATATCAGGCCTTAGTAGCTCAAGTCGAGGAACCTACTGGTTTTCAGGAGGCCGTTCAGCATTAAGTATGGGTGGATGCTATGGTGGAGGAATACAACTCTATAATGGTCAATGATGTTTGGGAAGCGACACCTAGGCCTCAGGACAAATCAGTGGTAGGTTCGAGATGGATCTACAAAGTCAATTATGTTGTAGATGGCAGTGTGTAGAAATACAAACCCAGGTTCATGGCTAAGGGGTATGCTTAGAAGTGTTGGCATTTCTATGTTTAACCCGTTAGAAATTCTTCTTGTACTATCTGGTTTATTTCTTCCTACTTGTTTAATTCCTTAACAAGTTATTTACCATGTAAATACTGAAAATAAACACAAGTACAGTATCAACATCTACAGATCATCAACTAAAAGAAAACAAGCACACAAGTGACACCGTTATTTTTGGACCAATGTCCCCAGAAAAACCCAATGCGGGAAAACCGGTGCAGTTATTCAGATAGTTATATTATTATGCAGTTTCTCAGAGTACAATTGGGTGCCTAAACCGGCTCACCCAACAGAGAAAAATATACGACAACAATACCTCTATATCTGAAAACCTGACCCACGAAACCCTCTCAGGCACAAGCGTTGGCCCTTCTAGCCTCTACGTCAGCCTCTTGCTAACCTGTGTCAGCCCCAGGACTCTCTGTGTCAGCGCTCTAAGGCACTATGTAGCCTCTAGGAGCCTCTGCGTCACTCCCTTTGCCCTCTACGTGGATGACACAGTCTCTTTGGGCTCTGCGCTACCTTTGCTAGGCTCTGCGTAGCCTTGACTCACTGTTGCTCTGGCTCTCTTTGCTTCTGTGCTAGTCTCCCAGTGTTGTCCCTGCCTCTCTGCCTCGTACTCACTGCCCCTCGTTGTTGATCACTGATTCAACTTTGCTTAGAAACTCTGCTCTAGTAAATGAATGATTGATCACTTTGGTGTATTATCCAACTGACCCTCAAGCCTCCTCTTATACTTTTATCGTTGGTCCATCAACGGTCGAGATTAAATCTCTAATCAACGGTTAAGATTAGGTTTGGCTTGATCCATGACTCTTGCAACCTTCTAACCCAGTTTTATATTAATACCCATTAATGTTTGATTTTTCCTAAGTTTAGACTTAAGAACTCCATTAAAAATATTAATTATTTTAATATCTCCCAAACCAGTTAGAATCTGCCCAAACCATTTTTGGGTCTTGAAGATCTCATGTGCTTTAGAATATCCACCAATTTTCATGGCTAGAGCACATCTGATGCTACCCCAAATCAACAAGAAGGAACCGATAAACTATGAAGAAACCTTCGCCACAGTAGCCAGGTATACTTCTATTAGAACCGTGACATCTCTTGCAGCGCAGATGGAGTGGGAGATTCATCAGATGGATGTCAAGACAACATTCTTGAATGGGGTAATAGAAGAGGAAGTATATATCGAACAACCAAAAGTTTTGAGACACATGAGAAGAAATCTCATGTGTGCAGATTAAAAAAAAACCTTGTTTGGGCTCAAATAGGGACCTAGGGCATGGTACGGTCGGATTGATGGCCACTTGCAGAAGATGGGATTTGTCAAGAGTGACGTAGACCCTAATCTCTACTATCTAGTTGTAGAGAATGACCCTCTAATCTTAGTGTTATATGTGGTTGATCTCTTCCTAACAAGATCATTCAAGCTCATCAAAGTCTACAAGAAGAACCTATCCACAGAATTCGACATGAAAGATTTGGGACAGATGCATTATTTCCTGGGGTTGGAAGTTTGGCAGTAGAAGGGCGAGATCTTCTTAGGACAAGCGAGATATGCTAGAGAATCTTGAAGAGATTCAGGATACAGGATTGTAGACCTATGGCTATTCCAATGATCACCAACTAGAAGATGATTGATGCATCAAAATATAAAGACGTTGATCCCACCTTGTACATGCAACTTACAAGGTCCATGATGTATCTGGTCAATACCAGACCAGACATTTGTTATGCTGTCAACACCCTTAGTCAGTTCATGGTAGAACATAAGAGGGTGCACTGGGAAACAACCAAAAATGTTCTCAGGTATATACAAGGAACAGGAGAGCATGGACAATTGTACACCAGAGGCAATGACATCAGGCTAAGTGGGTTCACTGACGCAAATTGGGCTCGAAGTTCAGTAGATCAGAAAAGTACAACTGGGTATTATTTCAACATTGGATCAGGAATAACCTCCTAGCACACTAGGAAACAGAAATCTGTCGCTCTGAGATCAGCTGAAGCAGAATATATGGCAGCTAGCACAGCTTCGTGCGAAGCCATATGGCTTAGGAAATTGCTTGTGAATCTATTCAGGAGAAGGATGGAAGCGACCAGGATCATGTGTGATAATCAGCAGTGTTGTTAAAAGCGCGCGTTTTTCCATGTGGCGCTTAAAACGCGCTTTTTATGCGAAAAAAGCGTGGGAAATTTTTTTTGCCATTTTTTTTAGAAAAAAGCGCGGGGGTAGCGGGCAGCGCGGTTTTATAATGAAAAAATAGATTTTTCTTTGCTCATTCGGACAGTCAGGCGCGCGAGGAAGAGGAGAGGAGCTGGAGGGTTTCTTGCCGAATCGAAGTGGTTAGACTCACTATTTCAAGAGGAGATCGCCATTTTCACCATAGAAACGGTATGTAGGTTAAATTTTTTTTGTTTTCATTGTTTCAGAACATTATTTTTTATTTTTTTTTGTTGAGAAACTTCATATGGGCACCATTTTTTTTTTGTTTTCATTGTTTTTAAAGAATTGTTTGTATTTATTCATTGATTTGGGATGAGTAACTTGATATGGCTATGGGAACCAATTTTTTTTTTTTTTTTCATTTTCTTTAAACATTCTTTATGTTTTTCCATTGTTTTTGGCATTTGCTTGCCATTTGGTTGGGTAACTTGGGTTTGGAACTTTGGATTCTAGAAATTTGTAACTTGTAATTTTGTAAATGGCAAATGCTAAATTGTAATCCTAAATTCATATTTCCTAATCCTTATTAATTTTTCCCATAGGTTTGCAACTTCAAAGTTAAAAAACAAACATGCCAAGGAAATTGGATCCTTTCTGGGATTATGGTGTGCCTAATGCTCCGAATGATAGACAAAACTTGACTTGCAAGTTGTGTGGAAATGAGATACGCGGGGGGGTGTATAGGTTGAAGTATCACCTTGCACAAATCCCTGGACATGATGTGGGGCCTTGTACA